>JAGDQP010028282.1:0-18139 GCA_022664845.1 Lepisma saccharinum | reverse complement strand
TTCACTAATTCAAAAGGAAAGGAAATATTTGTGAATTCCAATGACTCAGAACACTTACTTCCCGTAATGTTTAGTGATGATGGGATAGCAAACAGAATTATTTAATTTCGAATGGTTTACAGTTATTTAAAGACACCAGCAGAGAAGAGATTTTTTCTGATATGCAGCCTTCACTTTCTGCTCAGTCACATGGGATTGTCCACCTGTTTTGTGAGCACATGTACGTCCTTAAACCCTCTCCTCCATTAGCCAAGGTTTTGCAAGAATAAAAAGATTGTGAGCTTTTTACCTGCACTGAAGATAACGCAATAAATGAAATTAAAGATTTTGTTAACCGTGTAGAACTAAACAAACCGTCGCAAACGAATCACGAGGTAGCTGATGAAACTGTACATGGATGTATTAATGCATTGCATTGCACTTATTTAAATGTACTTTCCTTTTACTGTTAGATTAATTATTGTGTGAGGATTGTTTTTTTTCTGCTTGCTTGCACTATAGGGATGATTACGACCGGGGATTTTACTCCCAGATCACGAAAAATACGACGCCAAAAAGCTCTTAACAATATCAATAGCATGTGGATAGAGTGTCATATGCCCGGAAAGAATGAAAATATCCCCGAAGGTGCTCAAATAAACCCCGTCGGAAAGGCTATTTAAAATAATTTTGTAATTAAAATATTAAATAATATACAAGCATTAAAATAATTTAAACCTCTAAACAAGGAAGTTCCCGAACATGAGCTCACTTCCCAAGGGATATCACAAAGTCAATTGATTGATTATAGTAGCAGGAATAAGACTAGTCGAATCGGGTGAACGCGAATCACTGGGTTATGACTGTTTTACCGAGCCATTCAGGTCAAGTTACGAACCGGATCGGGTTACCAATGGTGACTCGATTTCAGCTCTGGTTCTGGATAATGTGATTATAAAAGCTAAGATTTTTAGCTTAGAATTGAAACAGTTTAATGTACAACGTACGTACACCTAGTTATATGAATTTCTAAAGAATTTTAAAGTAAAAACGAAGAGACCATTTGAAGAAAATTCAAATACATTTAAATAATAAAACATCAAATAATGCCAATAACGTGAAAAGAAAAATGGCGAATAATAAACATATTTTGAAATCAAATCAAAACACTTCGATGATAAATTCACGTTACAAATCTATTTAATGCCAAAAATAATTTTAAATAATAAATAATTGTGTATATGCTCTTACACAGAATTACATATTAATCTAAACATTTTGATTATTAATAAAACATATCACGTAAATACTTTTGCTCACATTAAATTTAATCTTCTTCTGCAAACATTTATAAGTACTAAGTCAAGCAATATGTTACTCTTTTGTTTATAGCTTTTCATCAACCTAGGAAGTGAGCCAATGCATTAAAGTGTAAGATACAATATTGGACGTTATTTGTCTGCCTGGTAGACAGTGATCTCTTGTCATGGCAGACTTCCAACATGTTCTCTCCGTGTTTCGGAAACAAGTGAACATTGATAAATAAATAACAGAGTTAAGTACATTAAAGCCATCCTAAAATGTTTTTTGTGTGCTTCAATTCCACTACAAAGTCATATTATAGTAGAAGAAGACATAAGTTATGTATTATTAAAAATAGCTTCTGTAACAGAATTTGCTTTTCGCCTGGCAAACAAACATGTTGAACTGTTGCCAAGTTGTTTCAAAATGTCTAGTTTCTTCCTGTTCCTTATTTTTCTTCCTGCTGTTCAATCTGTTGCATCATATATTCTGTTGCTTCTATATCCATATCTGGAACAGTTTCAATTATTCACTTTTTAGTTAATTTCTTTTTACGATCTGTGATTACGCAAGACTGGCATTTTTTATATGAACTACTTTTAAGGAGATAACTATACTTTTTATATTTTTTAATAATAGTGAAATTATGTATCTTCATCAGAGTTTCATATTTCGTTTTTCTGCGGAAATAAGATTTATGTGGCATTATTTAGATCTAAATCTCCAGGATTTAAAATGTACTCATTTTTGTAGTACCAACGGTTGCACGGTGACAGAAGGATCTCACTGCACCAGCTATCTGTTGACAAAGGTCCAAAGAAGCTACTGTAACTACATCGACTTAGTTCTACTTCTGACTCCAGTGAACTTTGTGGTAACATTTTCAATTTTTCCCTAAATTTATTGATAAGTATTGAATACTGTTGACATTTGTGACGAAATTGTTGCCAGTTAGTCGAAACGATTTCAAAAACGGATCATTTCTGAACAACGCCGGTCATGTACAACACGAAAATATAATAAAAACGGAAACTTCCGCCATTGTAAACCAAAGCAAATAAACGTTAACCCTATCTTCTGACTCCAGTGAACTTTGTCGTAACATTTTCAATTTTTCCCTAAACGTACTGATAAATATTGAATACTGTTCACATTTGTGACGAAATTGTTGCCAGTTAGTCGAATCCATTTCAAAAAAGGATCATTTCTGAACAACGCCGGTCATGTAGAACACGAAAATATAATAAAAACGGAAACTTCCGCCGCTAAAAACCAAAGCAAATAAACGTTAACCCTATCTTCTGAGCTCTTCAGTACAATACGTATCAACATCTCTTTCAATATATTAGCAGGATTTTAACGTTTTAGTAGTTTTATGCATCAGTCATGACTGCGATAGAGTTGAATTTCCCTATGGCAGGTTCAGTTACACACGTTGTAAAAGGAGTTAATAGCCACAAAACATTTGCCTCTCTGATTACCAACAGTGACATCAAATAATCACTAGGGAGGCAGCAGGGTTTCAAGTCCTGTTGTTCGTTATACTAATTAAAGTTTTCCTGCGTCTGCCTCACTTCCAGATAACTGCCGGGATGATGCATGGAAAATGCATCCTGATCTTTATACTAGGTTGACAATAGAAGCTATTCAATAATATTACCTCGTGGCTCCTTACATCCGTTATTCTAATACATTTTTTTATTTCCAACGACATAATACACTTCTTAGCAGTATTTATTTTTATCTATATACAAATATTCCCATTCTTTACCAATGTGAGACGTAAGTTGGGCTCCATTATCTCGAAAAAGAGGAAGAATAAGACCCACGTTTTTGGAATTATTTTTTCTGATTTTGATGACTTCCGAAATTTTTCTTATCCAGTGCTATTTTTTAAAAAAACACACATTATACCAGGTTGTAGCCTCCTGCGTAGCCTAGTCTGTAGCGCGCTCGACTACAGTGGGAGCAGTTCCGGGTTCGATTCCCGATGGAGGCTCAAAAATTCGGTGTTGACCCATCATCGTGAGAACAATTGGGGACGTGCTGTGAATAAAATATAGTGGCAAGCGATCACAGTGTGAAGTAAAACCACACTAGATACTCTTAAAAGAACTGAATACTTTCATAAATATACATGAAGGAAAATATAGTACCATGAGCATATACCAGACGTACTGAGTAACATAACATTGACCTGATCCGTAATCATAGCAGAACATCAATAAAAATAGCCACAAATACAGCACCAGAGATTCTAGCAATTCTAATGCCTTTGAAATCCGATTAGAATTGATACATCCTTGTAATTCAACTGATACTAGCAACTTACTGATAGTACGGCTGTTGCTATTTGGTAACTTCTGTTGCTGCGCGCAATAGAGGTTAGCAAACTATCAATGACAACATACGTTAAAAATATTTGGTTTCCACAGAAACTGTGGTAGTATTGGAAATTGGTTAAGAATTCCTGGTTGCTTTGGATTATAGTAATCAGATAGACTAGATTAGAGAGTAATTGGAGTGTGACCAAACTTAATGATCACGCAACTTACAAATAAATGTTTCTGCTAATACGAGCGATTCAGTGCGGAACAAAATATGTGTCACTCAAATACCACAATTAGTACATGAGTACTGAAGACATCCATTACATTTGACCATTAATGTGAGAGATCAACCAGAAACGCCAATACGAGATATCATAGTAATCCAATCAAAATTCTACATAATAGCAACATTACACTAAATTCTGTAGTCTTATTCAAAGCATGGAACCGACGAAACCTAAAAGAAAAAGAATTACCCATGGATACTTTTCACGCTCCCCCCACCCACCTTTTTCGTTGTTTCGAAAATGATGTAATCATGACAATATCACAATTTTGAAGAGAAAGCTCATTGGTGCTTACGGAACTCTGTGATATGAAGCTTTAAAGTGTTAAAGAATTCAATTCTAGCTGAGTTACTTGACGTATGACGTAATAATTCGCTGTCTGTCAAATATCTCTGCTAGGCATGAATTCTTTGAAACACTTTTAACTTCATATTACATTTGTACCAATGAGTTACATAAACACCAAAGCGCCTACTTTCCAAAATCGTAATATTTTCTTTCATCTTTCCTTAATTTTTCAAAAACGAAAAAAATGGTGAGGGAGTGTAAGAAAGAGTGTTAAATAAATTTATTACATTACTCAAATCAGAATAAAATATATTTGTTTATCATTTTCCACCCTGCAAACCACCCCTGCATCTCCACATAACTTTGTGTTTGCTGGATGGGGTAATTTATCAACCTTCTCTTTACAGGGATGCATTGGAAGGAAACATCTCTTTGTCCCAGTATTATTTATTTATTACTGACTTCCAGAACACACGGAGTGATACCATGGCATGTGCATCTTCCTATATATTTTTTGAAAGGACTTACTGAGTGATGTTGTCCAGTATCAAAAAGGGCCCCGCATTTTCAAGTTCTGTGGAATGTGGAAAGAAAAAGGGTGAATAAACTTCGTATAATGGTAGCGGTATAAAACTCACCCGAATTGTAGGCTTTTAGCGTCCCCGCCCCCCGTGCCGAGGATTTTTAAGCACATGACCATCGTACTTTGGATACTCACGTGCATCGTTTCGAATCCCAAGACTACCACATTTTTTCACTTTTTCCCAGTTACGTCGGAACGTTCAATTTCCGTTCTCTGCAAATGGTATTTACATTTAAAATAACACAAGCACTAATTACGAAAAGCAAATGATTTTGTAATGTACTTGTTCAACTTGTTATATTTTTTACACTTTGTGAAATTTGTTCTCTCTTAAATCTAAGTTAAAATCACACATACAAATATTTGTGCCCTAGGCGGTATTCCAACCCACGGTCTTGTAGTCGAAAGACAAGTGCGTTAAACCACTCGACTACCCTGATCGGCTGCCAGGGTATCCGAAACTACACCGTTACCAATATACGAAGTTTATCCAGCTTTTTTCGCATTTCACAGAACTTAAAGTGAGGAGATAATTCTGATACTGAACTACTTCACTCACTAATTCCTGTAGAAAATATATAGGAAGATACACTATCCATGGTATCACTCCACATATACTCCGAGTGAGACTGATTTCCTATGGGTAATTTCAAATGAAATCGACCAATCTTAAAAACAAATGTAAGCCGCAGTATTTTTAAAATTTGTGAAAATTTTCACATTCATTCTATCGTATTAGCAGAAACGAAACGTAGATTTACAGTTTGTTTCTTCTTACAATTTAATCGTAGCTGTCATTTTTCATCTTGCACGTGTGCGTCATTGAGCAATTACAGAGGTTTGCTATTTCTATTTCACAGCACACTGCTAAAAATAAAATGATTCACTTAATCAAAGATTCGGTTTGGTGGCCCAAGATCGAACACCATTTAGATGAATTTGTTATGAATTGTCAACCATGTGCACAAATGAAAAATAAAGCTCCAAAAAAGAACTCCAAATCATGGTCTAAAACAAATACACCATTTCAAAGAGTACATACTGATTTTGGCCACTGGAAAGATTTCATTTTTTTTCTCTGTATAGACAGTTTTTCAAACTTAATAGCTGTATGGCATGTAAAGTCAACCGACACGGATTAAGTTTGTTCCCGCTTAGAGGAATTGTTTAAGATGTTTGGGTATCCTGCAACTCTTGTCACGGATAATGGTCCCCCTTTTTCGGGTCAATTATTCGAACGTTATTGTGCCAAAAAAGGAATCGACTTAATACACTCTCCTCCTAGGCACCCTCCTAGCAATGGGCTCGCCGAAAAAGGAGTGCAAATTGTAAAGAAAACCCTTAATAAGAAATTTTTAGAAAATAATTATAGAGTTACAGAAACATTATTTAAGAGTTAGTTACAAAAGATCGCTTACTCTCATAGGTGTATGCCTACACGTGATTCATATAGGTCACCTAACCATTTACTTTTTAATTACAATCAACGTACACATTATCCCTTAATATGACAAAGACAACCTAAACAAAAGGCATCACAAGACTGTCAAAATCGTAATGAAATTTGTTTGAAAGATGTGTGGGTTTCCAACCATAAGGATAAAGTACCTTCATTTATTCCTGGTAGAATCGTCAGGCAGATTGGTGCTAACACATTAGTGTATCATAAGCACCAATTGCATTTTCATAGAAATGCTCTACCTTACACATCTGCCCTTAACCACGAATGGATAACAACGTTACCGGAACCATTCCAGTTCACAGACACTACATAGCAAGACACTGTAAATGTAAGAAGTTCATCTAGGCAAAGACAACCGCCATATTGGTAGCAAGATTTCGTCACCACATAAGGCTTAATTTTTGTATGGAAGGAGGAGGATGTTGCGAAGGTGTAAAGTCAACCGCGGGAAATTCGAATGTAATTAGGAAAAGGAAAGTATTATTTTTGTTATTGATATAAATATTCTGTGTCTTGCTTATATAAAGTTATAGTTCTTTCTTTGATTTGTGCCATGTCTCCCTTAATTGTGTATATATCTTATATGCTTTGGGAACATAATTAGCAAACATGTTTAGTTTCGTCTTGTGGCTATTCTCAAGGAGTTGCATGCAGTAATAATTGTATTATGATCTGGTTCACGCATGATTGTGCTTCAATGTATATGATAGTTAGGCACGTTAGTTATATGGGATATGGTTGGAAACCTCATCATTGTCATGTACTTATTATCAATGTATGAGATCGTAAATGTGTATGTGTTTTATGGGAACAAATACACTTTAGTAGTTACCAGCATTCTTTGTAGTCAATTTGGACTTAGTTATACTACCGTAGCAATTTGTAGTCTCTCTGATTACTATGAAAATCATTGAAAAGGTGAGAAGAGGATGCAAATACTGACTGAAAATACTGTGCAACTGCGTTAGCTATTTTTTCATTGTTACACAAATTATGTCCTTCAAATTTTGATACATCTGGAGGAAGATGTTTTGTTTTATTTTGTTTCTAAATTTTCCATAGTTGACCTGGGTCATTATTGATATTTTTTCCCGAATTTGATATAAAGGTTTTATAGGCTAATGTCTTTCTTGATTTTCCTACGCAATCACAAACTCCTAATAGTAACATTTGCACTTCTTGGTTTTGTATTATATTTTATGATAAACTGTTTTAGTCTTGAGTTTCCTAATAATGTATTCAGTGAATCAGCATGAGTACCTTGGGATAGTTTATTTTACAGGGGCCACATTTGGCAAATATTTTATAAATAATATCATAAAGTTTACTTACTAAGTCATTAACATTATTATACTTTTTAAGCATTCCCAATCAACTTCCAGTTATTCCCGATATAATATAATAAAAACTGCATTAATGAAGTTGATACCAAATGTATTGTTCTTTCGCTTTATTCTTTGGTTAGATACATTTATAACTAGAGTTGGATGATGAAGGTCTATCAGTTCTAGCGGTAACAGTTCCCTAGTGGCTTCAATGTTTTCTAAATTTGATATGGCTAAATCTAGTATACGATTATTATTATTATTATTAACATTGTTTAATGATTTAAGGTCATTTATGAAATTATATAAGTTCCAACATTTGGCTAAGTTATATTCAAAATCGAACCCAACACCAGTAATATAACCAGGAAAATTGAAGTACCCAACCAGAAGAATATGATTACCTTGTGGACAAGTTACTTCAATAAGTGCAAATAAATCATCATACAAATTTAAACCTGAGTTTGGTTCGAAATACACAACACAGAAAAACAATGGTTTCCCATTAATGCAATTCTGACTATAAAACATTCGTATTGAACAGCACAACTGTTCAATGAACAAAGATTGTACTTTCCAAGTGGTACGACAACAACCCTACCCTTTTTTGATAATACTGCAGTTTTTTTCTAATATTGCGATCTTATATTAAAACAGTGTATACATTTTCGAATAATTAATTAACATAATGTGTTAGTCCACTTATGAATAATTGTAATTACATCATCATTGTTTGGCATAACACTATTTAGAAAAAGTAATTTATTTTGCTATGCATGGATTTAATGTTCTGATTACCGATTCGTAAATGTTGTCCTTCCCCAGTGACACCCTCAGATATGTTTGGCAGTTGATTACACACTTTATTGCTTTATGGTAAAGGAAAATTACTATCTCTCTCTCTCTGCATTCGTTCTAACTCCTATTCTCCCAGACCGCGTCACGGTTGAAAGAGTTGACCTCACCACTTGGTTTTCTTGGTTGTTTCATTTGGACTCTGGTCAGGTAGTGTTACAACTTCTGAAGGCTTATTTTGTATGATTTATTTTTTTGACACATTTTCATCTTTTTGTAGTTCCCCAAGAGAAAGTGTATATTTATAGTTTCTAATGTTGAGGTTTTGCACGATCTCCTCTTGATCAAGCATCCCTCAAATAAAATTATAGCTATTCATTTTATGTATTCTTGTTTCAAGCATAGAAGTCGAGAAATCCTCTGTGATGATAATATGTGTTTCTTTTGAGCGAAAAGCGTTTTTGAGTATTTCAGTTTCTTCTTGAAACATGAAAACCTGACAATAATCGGGACATTATTTCTACCTACAAACACCTATTTGATCTTTCTAAATGAGTGGAGTTTAAGTGTACTCTAAGTTGCTATTTACAATCTGTGTGAAACGTTATTCTGGTTCTTCTCAAGATTCTGATCCATAGCACTCCCCATATTCCCAAATATTAGTTCATTTCTTCCGCGACTAATTTTCAAGTTTGTTCGAAAATCGCAAGTATCAGCCAGTTGCTTCCTCAGTCCCTTGTTCTCCCTTTTTCCTGCACTCAGTTCGTTCACTACCGTTTCAAGTTTCACACTTAGATTGTTTGCGACGCTGGAAATACCAGTGATTTTCTGATTAAACTATTCAAGTTTTTGTAGAAGTCGCCCAAAAATGTTAAGCCTGGATTCGTTTCAAGTTCTGTCATCACCAGTAATTTATCAATGACCAAAACAAGAGAGAACACATTCAAAACCCATGTAAAGATGTCAATATTTTCGCAAGGTTTGCAACAGTTCAATTTCACTGTCTCACCAAACACATCCTTCCTATCCGGATTCCTATCCGGTTCCTTCAAGTTACAATGTCAACACCCATTTCTGTACACTCCATTGACGTCAGGAAAGATGCGTCTGCACTTTCACACAACAATGACATTTTGTGTGTATCCAGAAAGAATACTACTAGTTATACACTTCAAGCAATATGCAAGTACAAGCTACCCATGTATCATATTTCATAACAGATCATATAATGTCTTTCCGTAGACAACAGATAAATAGTTGAAAATCGTAATAAGTATCGAATGTAGTTTTCCTGTAAAGAAACTATTACCAGCACGTAAAAATTGTTCTAAATCGAAGTAAAGTAAATTCCAAAATCATTTGGTCCTCTATCCTTTTTATCTTTAAAACATTTTCGAATTAGACATTTATGGAATGAAAATATTTGGTATCTCAGCTGATGAATTTTACTGTAGCTATGTGATTTAGTGACTTTATTTCAATGTCACGTGAATCTTTCTTTAAGTCAAATTTGTTGATAAATTGTGAAAGAAAAGAGGGAAAGTAAAGGTGTCATTAAAAATTAGTTGTACACATATTCACAAATGATTGAATGAGCTTGATATCATATATCGGTTTATTTCCCAGCGTACCAGAAATAGATTTGAATCTATGTTGAATTGAAACAAAATAAAATTGTGTTATAATGTTTTTTTAAAATTTTGTTATAAGAAAAAACTTCGCATTACATTTATTGCCAGATTACATTGTTAATTAATAAGTGATATCAGTTTTGAAAGAGAGGTTTTATAAAGTATGTTATAGAGAGATATCCTATTCGACGATTGCAGATTATATTGTCGTATCTCCTTTAAATCCAATGTTACAGGAGAGCAAATAAAATATTTACTACATTACTAATCTTCCACAATTTAAAAAAATGCATTTCATTTGCATTATAGTAAACTTGATTGAGAAGTGCTTTAATACGCTATAGTGACAAAATAACATTGATCTTGAAATTTAATGCTGTATACCAAGCGGACGTCTAAAGGGACATTTTACAGACATGAAAAAATCTGGATTACGGATGGGATACGAACCCACTACGTCCTGCTTTCGGTACCAGTCCCTTACCGCCCGGAATCCATTTTTTCTGTAATAATGTATTTTTATGTAAAATAAATTAACCATACATTTTGAAATCTGCAAATTTGAAGATAGGGTTACACTAAACGAATTTCACAATAAAGATCTGCTTAAAATATTATGTTTATCTCTGACTTCAACAATAACGTAATAAATAACTGCTTTAGATGTAAAAAAAGTGATACAAGGATCTGTCCATATCCGGTATACATTTCAATATGCTTCTAATTTCTTTCCTCTTCACCGCTGATAAGGAGCTGCTTTAGGGCATACTTTCACTACCTATAAATATTTTTTCCCATTAAATGTGAATGTCATTCATTTTCTGGCCTTTATCCGTCTTTACTTCATACCGGGATACAGTGGGTGAAATATGTGGAAAGGTAGTGTCACGAACCCTCCGCACCGTCGGATGATCGCTGCATATCTTACTATATCCCCTTCTTTTGAGTATGTTCTGTTTTTCTTTTTTCTTTTCTTGTTCTGTTAGCTCAGAGATGAAGATAATATTTTTCTTAAGTTGACATCCGTGCATATCAAAGGTTTTCGGTTTGTCCAGATATCAAACGCGCCGACCAATTCGGTTATCTGTTTCGTTGTTGTTTTGCGGGTTTTCTATACGTGTCTACTCTGCTTTTATTATCAATGTTTCTTTGGCTATTTAATTGTCTTTTCGTTCTTCGTCTTTTTTACTTTCGTTTTGTTTTCAATAAATCGTCTTTATTTCGTCTTGGAAGTTAGGTGTAAGCCACGCCTACTTTCCTTCCTTTGCTTTCGGTCTAGATTCTCGCTTCTGATTGGCTAGTGGTCGAGATAGTTAGTTCAACATGGTTGTCGTCGGTGAAGGTTGCTGAAAGTAACGGCTGTATAAGAAACTTCATAATAAGTTAAAAATATAAACCAACCTAGTTAAATAATACCATATTTCATGTAGTAGCCTCAGCACTATTGGAAATCTATTGCAACTGTTATATTCGAACTGCAACGAGAATAGTTGCAGTAAGATAACATATTTCGTGTAGTTAATGGTATTGGAGTAACCTGGCCTTATGGAACTCGACAGGAAGCAGATACGGCGATTGTGAATAGTGATTTGTTTGAAGTTTCACAGTGTACAAGTGTTTTTCTTCGTTTTAGTGTTCTTGATGTGTAGTGTCAGTAGTAGTTTTTCCGTCAATTCTTAATAAAACTATCAGTTCACGTGGGTCCTGAAATTCCCCTCTTCAAAGTAAATTGTTTCTTCAATGGTTTACAATTAGTGCGGTTTTTATTAGTGAAGTGTTTGCAATGAATATGTCAGAGTAATTGAGTTTGCCAGGGGTCAGCTACCCCGACTGCAGGCATGTAGTGGTTGGAATCTCCAAATTCCTCCTCTCATATCTAAATCTGCTTCACAAAGTCATTTTGATCGTAAATTACAGTATGGAAAAGATTATTTTTAATGTAGAATTTACATCTCGCACTCTGCTTGATTGCGTTATGAATAGATGTGCACGTTCTATTTCTCACCTGATATTTTGGATGCCTGTCTAGAAATTTGCGTGGCAATATAGAATGAAATATTTACGTCAGAAGTTTTCTTTATTTACCGTTTGAATATTAAGCTTTTCGACCGTATGTAATGCAATGATTTTTCGGTACAATCGTTCGAAACTCTTTCTTTATCTCAGCTCACAGTAAATCAATATAAATGTTAAAATTATTCTGTAATTTAACCTAACCTGACCCTTTTATTTTTCTGTGTGTTATTGAAATTTACAGGTAGGTTGCGTTAGAATTGGAGATTTCAATAGATGCTAACTAACTTAGTTTGGAATACCTAAATTAACATTATGCTCAATGATGCTGTATGTATCCAATTGTTTTCATGGAAAGAGGAGTTGTTTCTTATAGTAGAAATTCTATATCGTAATTAAGCTGAAAGCATAGAATACAAACCTAAATTTTGGGAACAAAAATCTCGTAACGTTTCCTTGTAATATTGTGTTAGAGTTCCGCTCCGTGGAAGCGTAGAGCGTTGTTGTAAATTTTATTTTTATTTTTGTCACGTGAAAAGGAAAAAAAGTTTGAAGTGCATCATATGTTATTCTAAAAGATTAATCAGAAAGCATTTTTTACAATTAATTTCAATGCTCAACTATTTTGTAACGCGTTTTTTTTATTTTACTTAAAAAAATAAATATAAATTTTACCAGTTACTCCTTGTGCAAAAGTTTCATTTGAGAAGTAGGTAGTCTGCCAATATAGTTTGGCTCTGATTAATGATATTGCTGTGATTGAATGTTCTCAACCTTCTGTTATGTCAGTCTGCGAAGTGATATTTGTTAAATTTACTTAAATGAGATTAGGTTCGGATGTTTCGTTCTGATGCTTAACTAATTTTATAGAATAGTCAAATTATTTAAGTCTTATCTAAATTTCGTGACCAGTATTAATTTGGGCGTGGCTGATTGGGTCACATACATTTTAGTGACTAATGTTCAGGAGGTCCGACCCTCAGGTTCCCGATTTTTTACATTTTCGGACCCACCTTCCAGCCCTGTCTCTAGACATTCTTTGCACAAAATGGGTTATGCACTTTCAAGGGTGTGCAGCACGAGCAGTTATTCCCTCTTTCCATTTTCGGACAGGCAGTCACTACAGATTCTCGGATTACCGGTGTTCTGACAGTCGGAGAAGCTCCTTTGTTTCCTCAGTTTTGATTTCGGGTGGTGCGCGACGGACTTTGTACCAGGCGTCACTCATATTTAGTTTCTGGTTTTTATTTTAATTTTTTCAGTTTCTTGTTTTTATCTTTTATTTTATTTGACCTCCCATCACCACTCACACACACGTACACTACAACTTGAGCGTCTCTTGCTTTCGGGTTCCTGCAGCAAGACACCTACCAGGACACCGCTGGTTTCCAGCGGTCACACACTCGCTCACTTTTATTCATATTCACTGACCTTGATTTGTTTAGCTTGATTTTATACACTATTGTTGGTTTAATTTTTCCAGTTTTGAAAGGAGTTTAGTTATTGGTTTATTTTTAGTTTGCTTAGGTTATGTAATTCAGTTTCAGATTGTTCTAGTTTCCAGGTTGTTCCATCCCGCCTGCTTATAGCGAAGTTCGCGCTCGTCAAACCGGCTGCGCACACGCCTCGCTCGCGAGGTCCGCGTCACGTTTCCCTCCATGCGGTATCGGCTCCCTAATCTGTTTTCTATTGGTCAGCATCTGGCCTCGGTCGCCTCTGGATATAAATTTCCTTCTGTGATACTCTGTTACTTTTCGGGTTATCTCCTGGAGGACAATCGCCAGTTCTGGTGTTCTCAGAACTTCTGCGAGTTCAATATCCCCCAGGAGAGTTCTTTGTTTGTCAACCAGGTTTTCTGTTTCTTCGCATTTTAGCATTACGTGTTCCTGGGTAGCGACCGACCCCCAGGCGCGACACAGGTTATACTCGACTATGTTTATATCCTTTAGTTTCTGCCTGAATGGACCATGTCCCGTGAGGAAGTGTAGCAATCTTCCCATAATCTTCACGTCGAGCCGCCCTGCCAGCCACGTCCGATGTTATACTATATAATCTTCTAGCTTTCGAGCATTCTTGCCATCAATGCTGCCATGCATTGGTTAGTATTTCCTGCACATTCTGCTTGTTGTCCACAGGAGCATGTAGTATCCTAGTGACTCTTTCGTTATTTTTTTCTTGATCCAATACATAGCACCTAGCTTTTTGACTTGTAGGAGCAATGGCAGGGTTGCAGTAGCCACCTGGAGTGGCTCCACCGGCATTATTCTGTATGTTCCTGTGAGTCTTATCAGAAGTTGCCTTTGAGCGCGGTTTATTGTTTGACTTTGTCTCACATCGTTCATCCGGTGGCTCCAGACACTGGTGACGTATCCGACAAAAAATATTATGATGACGTCATGGTACAGCTTAACACTTTTGATCGGTATTCTTAGTTCTTTTGGCGCAATGTTTACTAGTTAATGTGCTATTTTATTACTTTGCTTGATATCAGTTCGGTGTGTTTTCTGAAGTTTAACCTTTCGTCAAGTGTTAGTCCTAAATATTTAAAAGTTTGTACTCTCTTAATTGTTTCTATTATTGATTTTGATTATGGGTCCTCTGTTAAGATTAAGCTTTCTTTTAAATAGTACAATTTTTGTTATCTCTGCTGAGACTGTTAATTTATTATTACTGCACCATGACGCCATTTCTCTTGTGACCACGTTAGATTTCCTTTCTATATCCAAACTGTTGTTTTCTTTTATTACCACCCGCCAGGTCGTCCGCAAACCCTACAAGCAGTTTTACAACGTACAACCATACCACCCGAAAGCAGTTTTTTACAACGAAATTCAATACTCATCTATTTTGTAACGCATTTTTGCTTTTACTTAAGAAAATAAATATTAATTTTACCAGCTACTCCTGGTGCAAAGGTTTCATTTGAGAAGCACGTAGTCTACCAATAGAGTTTGGCTCTTATTAATGATATTGCTATAATTGAATGTTCTCCGCCTTCTGTTATGTCAGTCCGCGAAGTGATATTTGTTTAAGTTACTTAGATGAGATTAGGTTCGGATGTTTCGTTCTGATGCTTAACTAATTTTAGAGAATAGTCAAATTATTTAAGTTTTATCTAAATTTCCTGACCAGTGTTAACTTGAGCGTAGCTGATTGGGTCTCATACATTTTAGTGACTAATGTTCAGGAGGTCCGACCCTCAGGCTCCAGAGTACCGCTAGATGAATGTGTGGTTTAGATTTTGGAAGAACGAGGTCAGGTATTGGACGCTGGGATGAAACTGCAGTTTTGATTTATCGCCCTGCTTGCACCTTGCTTCCGAAGATATTTTACAGGGCCGATGTAAAGAGTTCTGGCTACTGTCCCAGGAATAGAAACTGAGTTCCGCCTGGTGAATATTGGTCGATGTTGCATTTTTCGCGTTTTGAGGAAAGAGAGTTTTGATAAAAGTGAAGAGAATGGTTATGGAATAAGGCATAATGTGCTGTAAATTAATCGGCCTGCTTGATAACCTGACGGGTGCCACTGAATCGCAACGCTGTTACAGTAGTTCACTATAATAGCATTCTAAGTTTAAATATTTTCTCATTAATGCTTCGATTGCATTTCTTTGTGCGCATATTTATCTTAAGTTTCTTTCTTCCTTCTGCATAGTTTTGATAAGCGTGTACTCTGAGGATGAAGATTTCAGAAGCTGGATATATATTATTATTATTATTAAGATTTTCTATCTTTTGAGAGTATACAAATATCTACATCGTACGTATGCCTTTTGCCGTGCTTAAGCACATATATAAATGTTGAATAGTTAAGTCTTCCTTCGAGGCGTTCTCCTCGAAGTCTCCCCTCTTTGTCTTTTCTCATGTTTTTCAGTCTTCTGCTGTCGCCAACTTTCTCTACGTTCTGGCGCTTCTTTCGGACTTTTTCCATGCATGCTTCGTGCGTTAAGACTAGTGCTCATGATGGCCTCGTATGATTTTATACGTTGAAGCAAGACCAATGGGTAGGTACCCGCCTTCTTTTCATGTAAGATAGCATATCTTATTTGTTGTGCTCTCGTCTGTGACTGATGAGGCTCTTCTCCCGAGTAATTAGCTTCTTATGTTTGATATTTGGGTTTTCCTCCTTTCAGCAAGAGGGCACTACTTGCCACCCCACCCCCTCATGTCTGCTGTTTGCTCCCTGCCTCGCGAAGGAGCGTTTTAGTAGCTTGCCAGAGTCTAGATTTGAAGGTTCTATTTCGACATTTGTTTGGTGTGACTGAAAAAATCCCTGGAAAACTTCAGTTAGGGCAGTCGGCAAGCTTGAGTCAGAAAACCGGACATCCCGAATGTTAAGCCACCGCTTTTCCACTGAGCCACGGCCACTTGATATTTTTTTTCTAATCATGATTTAATAATTGAGGAGAAGCCATAATCAACTATAAATTGTATTCATTATAATAACCAAAATAAATTTAGATTAAAATATCTTATTACATTTATAGTTACCTATTGTAACTATTTAATATTTTGCTAGTTAGTTATTTTTTGTTATAAAGTACCAAGTCTCTAAAAGTTACCTTTTATTAGAGATTGTGTCATCACTGTATTTGTTTAACTAAATATATATCTACCATTTGCGTGCAATATTGTCGTACTTCTAACAGTTAATTTAATTATTTCTTTTACATAATTATCTGTGACAATATCGTTCATATACTATGTTCTAGATAATACTAAATACATTCCAGTAGAATAAACTATACATGCAAAACGCTAAAATTATCCATAAAACACAACGTGCAACCATTGATAAGGAACTGGTTACATGATGTCACCACCTGGTCACATGATACAATATTACAGGAAGAAATTGAGCGTTTCGAGATAGGAGAAAATTGCACTGCATATATAAGTTATTTTAATGCCAGTACATGTGGATTTACAACATCTAGTACACTACCTTGCATTCGTGATAATAGCTAAATTTATCCGAAAAGTGGAGATACGACAATATAATTCGCAGGCATTGTAATGCGTTTGAAACGACGACAGTTCTTACTTCCTAGAACGTCACAGTTTTTAGGTATAGAAACAACTGACAATAGTTCTTTCCCAAATTCTAACGATAAGTTACTTTCCTTCCTAACATAATAATACTTTTAGAAGGTTCGAATTGAATTGAATTGAAATAGTCTTTTTATAGAAGCTTGCGAGGTTCAGACTGTATTTGTTTTGCCACCTAACCCTTGTCAGAATAAAAGTAAAGTTACATTATTACAATAAAAGAAACATGCGTAAGAAAAGAAGATTTAAAAAAAAAAATAATAACACGTAGGCTTTAGGATTCATTATATTTAGTACCTAATGAATTAGTTAACAAAATTTGGCAAACCTAACATTTTTTCTTTGCTCACGAAATCTCCAAGTGTTTCATAATCTTTTCAACTCATCTTAAATTTCAGTCTTAAATCTTTCGTGTAAATCAAATGAATCAATAACTGCATAGAAGTCAATTACGTTGCTTTGTGACAAAACGTGATTGTAGTTCAGCTTTCAAATTTTTTTCACATCATATAATTAATTCACCTCAACAGTAGAGAGACAGTAATACGAGATATGATTTTGTATGTCATTTTTGGTTGGGAAAATGAATGAACAGCAGAACTGAAAGGATTACATTTTTCGTTTCCTTTAACTATTTCCTCTTGGTTATTTTTCTCTTTAAAGCCCACACCAGCTGTCAGATAATTCATCATCGCAGTACTACAGCAGGAAACTCCTGATTATTGTCAAGGAGACGTAGCAAAGATGAAATCCTTAGTTGGAAAGAGAGATGTGATGTAAGGAGTGGGGAGAATGTTTGGAGAAAGTGCGGAGAATGATTATAATATAGATGTGAATCTTGACGACAAGCAATTTATGAGGAGGGGAAAATGAAAACCGACGCCGAGTACAAGATATGAAATATTTCAGTCATAGGGAATATTTTCCTGTCTTCCTTTGCTTCGTTGCGAAGTGATAAATTCATATAATATACTATTATCAAATATTATTTCATTAGTTAGAACAGAGAAGAATGATTATTGCAACTGAACTAAACTGAACTAAAAAATTACTTCTTAGCTAAATCCTCACTAACTTATTCTGAATACACGTAAAC
>JAGDQP010028281.1:685-24274 GCA_022664845.1 Lepisma saccharinum | reverse complement strand
ATCGTTATCCATCCAGGTTTTCGTTAGTCACGCAGCAATGACTTGGATCTAACGCTTGTTTTTGATTGGCCCTAGTCAATGCTTCGTGACTTGTTTTTTGCTGATTGGTGTGAATCAGCCTTCTTCTCCGTTTGCTGGGAGAACTGCTCTCCCACGCCATGTTAGTTTAGTTCCAATTTTTAAACCGAAGCGACCAGATGCATGGGCTTTCCATCACCTGTACTTCCTAAGCCCAGTCTACGAAAGGTAGATGTAAACACTAAATTTAGCGTAATTTTTGATGATATTTCGATTGATTTCGTCCGTTCCGGAAAATTACCTTAAATCATATTAAGAAGAATAAAAACCGATACAAGTGCTATCAGGACTTTTTCGTCATCATTTCGAAATTTTCACCGCATTAAATTATATATTTTGTTTTGAGATTATTTATTAATATGTTCAACATGTTTTAAATTTTTATATGGGGCCACTATTGACCGAATTCTTGCATTATAAATATCGGTTCGTTGGAATTCAATAATCAAATGCCAATTTCTCGTCTCCCGTTTTCCATATTCATTTCGAAATTCCCGGTTAGCCATGTTTGACAGCTACCGCATATTTTTCTTACTTGATCAAATTAGCAACATGTCTGCTCGAATATTTTTGCGTACCGCTTTGATGCTAAAAGTAAATTTTAATTTATTCGACATGGTTCGATAATTTTTGGTTTCAACTCCAGCCACTATTCTCCAATGAAAAATCATATTTTATAACAATATTTTGTATTTTCAAAATTTATTCAGAACGTCTTTTGTATAACGTAGTAATCGTCTGTAATGACGTCACGAAAATATTAAGGTTAAAGTGATTCTTTAATTATCATGCATTTTGGACTAGAACTTCTTTCGTGTAAGTAATACTGTACTAAAACTTTTCCAAATTGTACAACAATATTTCGGAAATAACTTGTGAAAACATCAACGAAATTTGTTAATAATTACAGAAATTATGGACATTTACGTGTGACTACATAACTTTCAGTTCGGCTTAATTCATGTATACCAGTGATTCAAATTTGTTTGTTTTACAATGCAACAGTAATTCTGTTCAGATTCTGATAAAATTATCATAGCCGAAAGCGTGAAATATGTACATTCTAAGCAATAAATTGAAATTCTGAAATTTTTATATTTCTTCGAAAACAATCTTGAGTTTATGTTCAGTGAACGTAGTGTAGAAACCTCTCAGTTAACCAGGTACGATATAAGGCATTAGTTCATAATCCTCGTACAGTGTTTGGTAATATTTAAAATGTGCAGTGAGTTATTTAATGTTTAACTTAATATCTATTGGAAATTAGCTATGAATTGTTACGTGAAGTTGACAGCAATTGATACTCATTATTTCTGTGTTTCGGTAAACTTATCGTTTTAAGTGATGTTAATTTAATTAGATTAGATCGGTTCATAAATCTGTAGACCAGTGGTAGGATTCTTTCGCCAGCTGAGAAGTGATGACTTGGGAAAGGAACTATATATTGAATTTCTGGTTATTTCTGCGTTGAAATATGAAGTGACTCCAGCATGTGATTTGTGTTAATAAATATTATTTGCGTTTTGCGTTATGACACTACGTTTGGATTGAGTTGCGACCGTCATTCGTTGTGTTCGTTCGTCTTTATTTCAGGAATTGCGATTCCAGACTACAGGTGTGGGCCCTACTAAGGTAAAGGTAAGACATGGTCTTTTGCCACCCTGTAGACTTCGAAGTGAGTAAAGACACCGTATGAGTCACATATGAGTCGTTATGCGTATCATCGTTTGAGATTATTTCCCAAGTAAAGATTTGCGTTTTTCTTTCTTAAACTGTCGCTAATCTGAACCAGCTGGTACTTCGGAGTATGAACTGACGATCTAATTAAAAGATTGGAGGTGTCGCCTTACCGGTATTTCCTCCCTCGATCTAAATTATTTTTTTTTACAGTGATCACAAGGATCTGGAATCCTCTTTCCCAGATATTCTTAAATCTGGAAGGCATTTCTGCGCCGCTCGTCTGGGGTGTAGAAAATGTTTGGAGCTAGAGGTTAGGTTAGATGCGTTGCGTGGGTACTCTAGGCTCCTGGCGACCCTATTTGTCTGTGTGATCCACTTTTGGGATCATTAGGTTGGGGGTGCCGTTTCACATTACGAGAATATAATAATACTACATCACACCAGCGATAACTGAAGTTAACAAGATATTACAGAAGGTTTATCAGAACAAGCAACAACAACAACACACAGAAGCTTGAAACAAAGGAAATTTGGAAAGCTCAAACGCTATTCCCGTAAAACAAGAATATTCATCATTCATCACAGTTCCAGAGGAGAAAGCTGTTTTCCCAGACAAGACAAATGCGCTTGAAAATATAACTACCTTAGCAGAAAGTTAACACTATCAATTAAGTTGAACAGGAAAAGGTGACGGAACAAATTCAGTTCAGTGCACAGAAATGTGGATACCACAAACGAAGATGATAATATAACAGAAAATTATAGTGTGGTTGATCACTAACCAGGAATGTATCCGAACCTGGTACTTTTACTTCTGCGTGAGATCCGGTTCCTTTTAAAGGACTTCAAAAGTAATGTGTAACGTGTACATTTTAGCTAGATAATTCTTATAGTTTTCCCACTAGCGTGACTTAAATTCCAAAATCACTTAGAAATACTGAGGGGAAGCATAATATTCGAAACGCTTTGTGCAGGAATTACGGTTCTTAGCGCAGAACACTCGTGGAGTGATGGAAAAACGTTCACTTGCCATGTTATAGTCCGCGGTTCAAGTTCTGGTCATATCAACATTTTAAAATCTTGTTTCTGTATTATATGTCGAAATTTTAAGTGTTACAGCATGCTTTTCTCATGGTAAGTGAATGTTAGTGTTCCAGTTTTTGTTCTTCCATTCGTTTTTTTTTTTTTCGTTTATTTAAAATTTGCTAATTTCAATAGTTATATTATGTTCGCGTAAAGAACAGAAATAGTATGAAAATAAGAATAAATGAAGGGTTGCAGTACACTGGGAGAATTAATAATAGTAATAATTCCGCAAATGTAACGCAACCTTTTATCTTTTCATGCTGTTTCTTTTTATGTGCACATACAACTGTATTATGTACATTTGCATAAATAAATGAAGCAAGAAGAAAAATACAAATGAAAGAACAAAAAGCTATAGAACGCTAACATTCAGTTTACATTTCGGAAGCATACTGTAACACGTAACATTTGCACATGTAGGGGAAAGTTTGACAAAACAGCGAGGCGTAGACTTAATTGACTATAGTGTTTGTAGTAAGCAGTTAACCAGAATGCTTTTCGGCTCAAATGCAACTTTCATCCTTCTAACACACAGGACTATAGTTAAATATTTCAGTACTGTTTCCGTTTCTCCTGGAACTTGTATTTTTTTTAAAGTCAGTTTTTTTTCCCAACCGGTTTGATAAAATGTGGTAGCAGTTTAAATCAATAGTAAATTTCACCACACACCGAAAATCATTAATATAACGTACTGTCTTTGTTTATGATTGCAGAAGCTATTAGAACAGCGATAGTAATACAGGTAAATAAGGTTTCAATACATAAACCGCTGTGAAAGATAGAGGAATAATGTAATTTCTGTTTTGATAAGTTATTCAAAAATTGCAAATAAATTTTGAACATTTCCGAAACCATGCCTGTTTCTTTCGTTAGTTTTAATTGTTTCAGACAATACCTACTTAGAATCTTCGTGTAAATAGCGCGTCTCATTTTTCCCAACAACTTACCTCCATATTTTGCCCAACTACCTAAGTTTTAGGATTTCGAGATGGCTCTGCTCAACAAACAAGTTACAGAAGGTAAAAAACTATCACAATAGTACACCTAAATAACTGTAAAATAAGCTGAGGTACTTATATTTGGCAGTCTTGGTTATATAAATCCACAATCGTACCACAAACGTGATGTTAAAATAAATCCAAGCGTAGAAAAATCTTATTTTATAAAAAAAAAAACTAACACCCCTCGGAATTTGAATTTAGTTTTAAGGCATTTAGGCAACTTTGACTCAGGCCGAATGGATGATAATGGGATGAATTGATGGAATGAGGAAAGTGGGGCGAACCCCGAGAAACCCATATGGCATGAGCAGGGATCGAACCAGCAATCCATAGTACCAGAGGTGAGCACTCTATGAACTGAGCCACCGATGCCCCACAACACCCCTCAGAGGCACGCTATTCAGAAAATCACCATTCCAGCTGATGCAACTGCCTCTGTGGTGCATCCAGTAAAGTAATGCAATTCCCACCTTGTTCATGGCATCATCAGTCTGAGCTGGGGCATACTTCTCCGTTCTATCAAACTTTTCCCTAATACAGAGAAAATGTATAAAAATGTTGATATGGACTGAACTTGAACTACCTTTCGCATGACAATCGAACTCTCTTCCATTACACTATGGGGGTTCTGCGCCAAGAAACGTGATTCCAGCACAAAGCATTTCGAAGATATGTTTTTAAGAGCTTTTAGACTTTAGATCCCGTTAGCGGAGAAACTATAATGCTAAAGCAGATAAAATTTACAAGTTGTTGTTGATGATTGAAGCCCTTTAAAAGGACAGCCCAGCGTACTGTTTTCTAGAGGTTATGAATTGTTTTATACCCGGGTTGAATAGAGCTTGCGCCCTGCTCACAGTTTTGTTTACCTAACTCAAACTAATCAAGAGTTAGATTTTGCACTGAGTTATAGAGAAATACACACAAAATTAGTTGTTTCCTATTTTGTAATGAGACAGCTAGAAAATTCTTCCTCTTCAGTCTTTGTAGTTGTGTATACCAGTTAGCCTACACCTAATTTAGATCTTGTAGAAAAAGACTGGTTTTAGAAAACTGAACAATAGATAATTGAACCTCGCCCGCTTTTCTGCATAGCGCTATACATTTTATTATACGTATCATAAAATGTAGGTTTCGAAGCCATGGCAAAAACATTCATAATTTTATTGTTGATTAGGGTACAAAGCTTTGTACTTGCTTTTATTACTTCTATGGGTTGGGAGGAATTTCCCGCTGAGCCAGCAAACTCATTATGTTTTTCCAAACAGATAAAATATAGCTGAAATTTCCTAATTATTTCTTATATTTTTATTTCATTTTTTATTGTTATTACTGTAGGAGATTACAAGGTAAATGTGTGAGAATTTGTAACCGAAACAACAAACAACGGAATTCACGGGGGAAAAGAAGACATCATAAGGTCATGGTTAGGTGTTAAGAGTATTTAGTCTTGGTTAACATCATCAACGAAGTTTGTGTGTATAATAACATTGTCATTGACAAAACTCGGAATGGAAGACAACTACTTGATTCAAGGTTTCCCAAATTGATTCGAGATATTCAATTTAACTAACTAACTCTGTGTCTTACGGAACTCGCAAGTTCATCGCCGCAATAACAAACGTTCACCAATGGATTCTATCCTGAGCAAGAACAAGACAAATATGTTTTTAAAAACATACTTATAAAACAAGTTTTCATCACAAACACATACATCTCGAAGATCCCTTCTAATATTGTCCTCCCAACGACGTCTCGGTCTTTCCAACGGTCTCTTTTCATCCGGCTTTCCAACCAGGATAGAATATAATCTTAGTTTTTTTCCCATCCGAGCTACTACATGGCCTGCCCACCTTAGTCGTCCCGATTTCATTATTTTTTACAACATCTGGTAACCTCGTTTTTGCGTGTTACGTATGCTCCCAAGAATTTACATTTGTTTACTTTTTCTATGCTCTCCTTACCAATTATTATGTTTTTATTTCCTTCATTCCCTGTGTTTAGACTTGTTATCTTCTATTTTGCTTTATCGATGTTTACCGGTAGACCTACCTCATTGCAAGCTTCTACTAAAGTTTTCAATTATACAGAAACAAACTCTGTTTTCAACATTCTGAAAATGTCTCAAGAGATGTGAAAGGAACTTGGACAACAAAATACTTTTGTCATATTCGACTTGTCACCTGCAAAACTTGGATGCAATATCGTATTCAAAAATCCAGTAGAATTTGAGACTGTTATTCAGTTTGGTGTTTTCATATTCTATGTTGTTATTTGAGAGCTAATGGAAAATTATTAGTAGGAAGTCTTTTGCTGATGACTTTTATACTTGATCAAGTTTCTGAGCAAGAACTTCAGTCACTTAATATTCAGATTCAGGAGACAACGCAAAGTGGCAACAGCATTTGCAGTGAGAAGTTTTAAAAATATAGGGTCGTTAAAGTCAGGTTTAGCATAAACTGTGTGGATTATCACAGCTGGTGTACAACACGGCATCAAAGAGCAATATACACAGACAGGCTTTGTTTCAGTTGTGTAACATGGATGATTCAATAGACGTACATACAGATGGATCCAACTTTAATTTTAAACAGTGAGGAAGATACGAAAAAAAAATCTGTTAATTCTGATAATCTCATCAACCCATTTTAAGTTGAAGAAACGAATGCACTATATTCTATTTCGTGAGGAGCAGTGAGTGACAACAGCAGAAATAGAAAAGAATTCGTTAGATATGGATGAAGTGATATACCACAGAAATAAATTTGTCCTTACAATAGCATAGACCTGGCAATGCCTTCAATGTTCCGTTTACTGCAGATGGTTGAATGCAATATTCTTGTCTCTCCTGTAAAATTGTAAATGTGGGCATATTGCCTTTCTGCAGTAAGCGGTTGAAATATTTATTCTCTTTGGATTTATTCTTTGGACTGGAATGAAATTTGTAGTGTTAGTGTATTTTAAGTTACCAGCATAAAATTGTATACAGCAATCAAGTTAATAACAGCATGAAGTAAAACGCCGGGAGACACGCTGTGGTGTCAGAAGAAAACTTAACCCTTTCCTCTCAGAGCTTTTTTGTTACTGAAATCTTAACTTTCATAAAATTACCTACAGCTTATAGCGTAATTATAGCAGACTTATGATTCATGCCTCATTTTGTTAACAATGAAACGGACTTCTGAGAGAGATCCAGCGCTTGAGCTTATGCATATGTCGAGCAGAAAAAGTGAGAAACTTCATTCAAAAAATCCCTTCCATGCTCATTTTTGGGAACCTAACGACGCGTCTACTAACTAAATGGTAAAAGTGCTACTGTATACATAAATCTGGCAATAATTACGGTTTGAGCTGTCTGCTAACTTCATCCTTCAGTTATAAGTTCAACTTGAGAGGAAATTACATTACTCTGATAATGGCATAAAAGGCATTTCTTAAGGAAATTTCCCGAAAAGTTTTAATTTGTCGCTCGTTATACATCATATGCCAAAGCGATTGTTGTCGTTCGGAAGCCTGTTTGATTGCTAAAATTATGTATGAATCATAATTTTGTTAAAGTCTACAATTTTGTTGAAAGAGCTTCCCAGTGGAAAGGGTTAAGATCTTTTGTAATGAGATTACAGCGGTTTTTTATTTTCCAACGTTTTTAAGAATTTGCTTCCTGTATCAAATTCCTGTAACCATTCAAGTTTACAATTACTTGTATGTGAGTAATACAACTGCAGGTAACGTTGATGTTCGTTTCTCAATGATTTTCCCTTGTCATTGTTGTGGAAAATAAGAAAAGAATTTTACACATTATATAACAGCAAGGTCGACCTAAGCTAATTTCATGTGTTTATCAACATTGTAACGTACCTTGCATACTAAAATAATGCCTAAGAAAGCACTTAAATTGAGTTTTGATTACTTGCTTTTGTATAAAGAACTTGTGTAAAGTACAAATCTATAATTTGTACAAATTTAACAATGAAATATATGTTTAAGAAATGTTTCATATAACTGTCAAGGTTTAAACTTCCTTGTTACGTATTTCCTCATATTTAATGTTTCTTTTTTCATTCTTTCATAAAGAGGCAAGATAAAGAGGTATGTTACTTGTGGATTCTTCCACACGTATCTTCCTCGCATAAATACCGTTTAGATTATCGGCTAGATTTCACTGGTAAACAAAACTGTTCATTAGACTAGCGTCTAAACACAGAAAGTCCTATTTTCGAAAGCGTGAAAAATCACAAGTTAATCGAGTATGCAATAAAAAAACCAACATCGTACCTGACTTACCTAACCTCCAAGTGCCCTTGATCACTATTTTTTTTTTAATTTCCTAAAGCGTATATTGTTATTTTTCTTAAAGAAAAAAGTATAAACAAAACCATAGCAGGGTCCGATCCCGGGTTGTCTGGATTAGCTTTCTGACATGCTACCAATACGATAAATTGGCAACTGAAAGTAGTTGCTCGGAAGTAATATTTACTGTTTAAGGAGTAGTGCGCCTGCGCGAGAATGCCCCCGACTTAATAGGGCATTCTATGTTTAGACACTACTTCCATTAGACCTAATTCTAACATGTTGTAATGTATTTCGTGTGTACTATCAGACTAGAGGAGGAGTCACTTTGGGGGATGGGTAATATATACGAGGGTTACTCGCAAGGTATGACAAATTATTTTGTCAGAGATAAGTCAGGTAGGAAATTTCGAGATATGCATGTACCAGAATGAATGCTAGCGTTTAATGTGTGAATTTCGCACGACGTACGGAACTGGTACAGAACAGGACAGTGAGGAAAAGGTCATCGCTCCAGATGGGTATTACTTTAACAGCCACAAGATGTGAAGGAGGTTCAAATACTACGTCTACGAACAACGTGAAAGTAGTCACTCACGTCAGTGGAACCACCATGTGTTCGCTGCCAATTACATGGAAGGCACCGAATATCATCAAGCTACACTATGAGTCAATCGGGCAACCTCACGCCTTACTGTGGTAGTAATGTTTTCCTGTGTCCAAAATCGCCTCGCACGTAATTTTCAATTTAGGTATACCAAGATCGCATGGGGGCAAAAAGTCAAAATTAATTTCCGAAGCACGATGTGGCACTCTTCCCGCTATTTCCACATACGAATGTTGTTGAAGCCGAGTTATGTTTATTCTCCACGACGGTTAAACAGTGACTGGATTGTTAATTGTTACTACCACCAGCTCATTGACATTAACTATTAAGCACTGGTGACGAGTTTTCAAGACACACAGTGTTTTGTGGTTCCGTACATAATAGTTGCCAGGACTTATGCAGTAATATTCATATGAACAACTGTTTCCTAATTCCTGTACAGTTTCTCATGGATATTCTAGTAAGATTAATCGATGTTCATAGGGTTTATTGACGTCCTTATATAATATGGCATCTCTTCTCTATTGTCCACAACTCTGAAATTCTGAGAATAAATATTTGGGCTCAGGCTAGCCCATGATTATTAGGACGATCGCTTTAAGAGCGCGTAGCCCCCTGTTCAAGTTCTGAGGGGGCTTTATTCAATGTATAGTTGAGGAGGCGACACGCAAAAGCGAACTTGTCCAGTAGATACAGTTTTTCACAATCAGCGAAACGTATCCCAGCCCGCCATATGCATATATGGAACCATGCATTTTCACATGCATCTATCATTGAGTACATGCGCGTTTGTGTGACTTTCATGCTATATTGGCATTCCACTTATCCTCTATAAGAGCAATTCCATATCGTATATAATTTTTTGCAAATTTTGGACATGTTCGCGTTGCGACTCACCTCCACTGTTTGTATTAATATTTTTAGCTAACGCTCTGTCAGCTGAGATACTGCTCCTCGGTTACTATCATTATCTTAATGAATTTACAAACTTCTTAGTAGTTCAGTTAATGTGATAGTCGTTTTCTTACAAAGTGAAGAATTTGGTCAATAACGGCGCTAGCTCATAGATTTTCGGCCGGCCTCTAGGCATAGATATACCCTATAGTTGTCGAAACTGTGTGCAATGAAAAAATCTGACTAACGATTGGCAGCAGTACTCACTATACCAAACAGGTATTGACTTAAACCCACTCACAGCTATGGAAATCAAAGTTGCCAACCAAGTAAAATAACTGTTTAATTGGCAATGTCATCACGGCTTTGATTTTGGATTTTATTTATGGCCTTTAGGCACCTACAGCTCAGGCCGATCACGGTTTTGAATATCTCATGTCGTGCTGTTTATGAGTTAAGAGTTAATGGTATAACATGTTTATTATACAATGTTATAAACTGCAGATGATATGGGGATATTCAAATATGGGACCACTTTACAATCAGGCTTTGCTTTCTATTTCTACATAAATTATGTTATTAAAGAAGTACTCACTAATCGTGGTTTTCTAATAATGTTTGGAAGAGAATTTACGAAGATTAAAGTTCATAAAATTCTTTATTTTATATGTATTGTTCTGAGAATTAATATGCTTCTTTGATACGACATCCCCTACACAAAACGAACGATCAATAAATGAACTAATTTGATTTCTACCTACAAGGAGACTCAAATCTATCCCAGGTTTGAAAATATAGAAACCTTTGTGCATCTACAACTCAGTATTCATGAGTAATTCTGTTTGTAGACATATTTTAATATGACAGAAAGAGAACTCTACAATAGTACAGTTTGACAATCAAAAATCCGGTCATCAATGCTCCAGTTCCATCATTTTTTCGGTATGAATGTCGGGCCGCATTTTAAAATTTGCCGCGCCATTGTTTTCTAGAGGCACCGTTTACGTTTTGACGGCGCTGTACTCCAGAAATCAGATGTTTGGTCATTCTTACTGCCCTCTGCGCAAAGTGGGGTTTATCTGGTACGTATATGTTCGCTTTTCACCGCTGGATGGCAATGCATTAGTTCAAATTTGTAATATGTTGGCGTATTTTTATGTCTTTTTTGCTAATTGACATTAAAAATCTTCTATAATGAATGTTAATAAAGTTTAAAAATTAATGAACTGGTCAAAGAACTAATAAAAAGTAGAAATAAAAAATTATTGTAGTCATTTTGTCAAATATATACCTTAGTTAAGCTAAGGTTAACACAAATCATTCGAAAAAGCTGCTACTGCAACGAATCTACATAAAACCTGTAATTAAAAATCAGACAAGGAATCTAAAACTATAGAAATGATCGCCCGTAGTCGCTTATTTTGTTCACAAGTAATGTAGAATTGAATGGCCTGTTTTTCAACACAGGAATTTCGGATTCGATTTCTACATCTAACATCCTTCCTCAAATTTTTGAAGCGATATGAGTCTTTGTCCTTTTTTAAAATTATCGTTTTAGGATACCCATCTTCAGTGACTTGTAGTTACGGTTTAGAACGTCGAAACTAATTGGAGGGCACGCGGATTCCAACTCTGTTACCGTCATGTTGTCTACCATGATCAAGACTCTTACCGCTATCCTCCATTCCTGCTCCGAAAGACTGCACGCCAAGAAAGGCCATCCGTCAATAATCAACAACTATGTATCAGTGCTAGTTATGAACTTTCAATCTATTAACTAGCAATGTATAACAAACCATCTGAATTTTTGTAAATTTTATTATGATTGTTTATTTTCTTCTTTAATGCTTCTTTATTCCTCTATAATTTATTACGTGTAATATATAAAGGTAACCAATCAAGTTATCTCTGATTTTCACATAAAGGAACTGCAGACGCTCAGTATACCGTCCGTTGAGAAGTTAGATAGATAAAAGCAAGGTAGCGTGTTAGTGAATGAAAAAGCTTTGATGTTGCTCAGAATAGAATCCAATGTCAAATGATTGTTACTGCGGAAATGAGCTTGCGAGTTCCGTAATCCATAGAGTTAGTGTGTGAATGAGTGCTTCCTCTCATAGGTGGCTCATTGTGGTCACTACGCTTAAACGCGGACGTCAGTGAGAACAAGTCAAACATGGGAACTCGAAACAGTGTTACTACGTGTCTGTCTGCTGTACAAGTTTCAGCTGGAACCGAACGCTAGTGCAGCGGGATGGAAGATGCCAGGAATTCGGCACGGATGTTGCAAGTGACCGGAGAGCACAACGGTGCTTTAAGAACTTTAAGGGCGGTTATGAACACCTCCAGGACCCACCAAACATAGAACGTCCACAAGCCGATAATGATCAAACATGTGAAACTTTGGGAGAAGCAGTCAATTGCAGCGTAGAAACCATTCAACAATGCCTTATCAGCTTGGGAAACGTTATAAAGTGGGATGTTACTGGGGCTCAAATCGACACATGCAAATATCTGTATTTCTTTCATATCTAGTGAGGGAAAAGAATCTATTTGTGGACAGAGTTGCTGACCTGCGATGAGAGTTGAGTTCTTTATGACACTCCATTATCTTCTCCCAAACAACCAACCCCACCACTGCATAAATAGAAGATTTTGCTCTGTTTTGGGACTACTTGGGGTATCGTGCATCGCAAACTGTTCCCACCTGACTAGACAATCAGTATATCTGTGTCCTTGCAGCAATAGGAACGTGCGCGTGAAAAATTTAAATGTATGAACCCAGCACTTGTAAATCACAGAGGTGTCATTCCGTTTCAATACAATGGGACGTTAATGTTACGGTCACCCGAGGCAGCACTATCCGACTTTGTTAAAAGACTAACACATGCCACAAATTCCTCCGACAGTTCGCATTATGATCATGATTTGTTCCGTTCGTAACACAACCATTTGCGAGGATGACTGTTCCAAATTCTCGACGAGGCTATACACGCACTGGACGACTTCTGTGTTCACGTTTCTCTGAGTTGTTGCACAATGGGATTCATAGTCTGCCCGAGCGTTGGAGACAGATCGCTGCTGATGGGGACTATTTCTACTTTTCCAGGTACGTCTTCATGTTACCGCACATCTTTTGGTAGGGTTCAAAGCCTACATAGCTTTATTGGTTGCCTTATACATTTATTATGTAACTTGAGAAGTAAAGTTGTTATGAATTTTGAAATAGCAAAAAAACAATAAATAATGTTTTTTTTTTAATTTTATTTTTCAGCTGATGAAACTCTAACATGCAGAACAGATGACGCTTACCTTATTAGGTTCCTTCGACCTTGTAAGTTTTATGTTTCCAGCGCATTCAAAAAGGTAAGTTGTCAGTGAGATATGCTTGGCTTAATATTAGTTAATTTCACTTCAGTGAAATAAGTAAATAAATACGTAGTGGAAATTTGGAGAAAACGGGTAAGTGTAACTTTAGTTGACTCTAGTGTGTATAATAAGCGACTAACCAGGATGCTTTTTGGCTCCACTGAAACTATGGTCTTTTTTACTACACAGGGATATAGTTTAATATTTCAGTACTGCTTTCGTTTCTCCTGGAAATTGCATTTTAAAGAAGTCAGTTTTCTCCGTTTTGTACAATCGGTATGAGAAAATGGGGCAGTCATTTAAATCATTAGTAACTTTCATGACACATCGAAAATCAATCTATAATCTCTGTTTACGAGTGTAGAAGCTATGATGACAGTGATTATAATATAGGAAGATAAGGTTCCAATAAATAAACCGCAGTGAAACATGTAATAAAAAGTGTAATTTCTGTTTTGATAATTTTCATAAAAACTGCAAAATAATTTTGAACATTTCCAAATTAATGTCTCTTTCTATATAGTTGTATAAAACGTGTTTAATTGTATCAGAATATAACTACTGAGAATCTCGATACAAACAGTGAGCCCTATTTTTTTTACGAGTGGCTTACATCTGCTCAGCAAATTACACAAAGCCAAATAAACTACAACGATGTTATACCTAAAGAACTGTAAAATAAGGTGAGATAATTATAGTCCAAGTTTAATAAATATACAAATCTGATGTTAAAATAATTCGAAGCAGAGATTAAATAAAATCTACTCGGAGGCACGCTACTCACGAAATCACCACTCCAAGTGACGAAACTGCCTTTGCGATGCATCCAGTCAGTAATTCAACTCCCATCTGCTTGATGGCACCAGCAGTCCAACCTGGGACGTACACTTCAAAGTTTTATCCGACCTCCTCGTTTTATCAAGCTTTCCCCCTATTTATTTTTTTATTTTATTTTTATTTAGACTTTTATTTTGCATGGCAAAGTTAAGGCTGATAGCCTTGTCTTGCACTTAATCGTGATGCATTGATTTACGTATCAGAAGAGAAATACTCATAACTACAAAATTCTAAGTTGATAAACATATATACACACACACAATAACCTAAACTAAAATAATAATACATGCTGTTACCTTCACACTACCTCTCTTCTCACTTTCCGTTGCAGACCCAGTTTAGATCCCTCTCCACACACCCCAAGACACACAATTACAAGTTTAAGAGATAATTGAAGTAATACAGATATAATGCCAAAACATATTAAATATACATACCTCATTTGAACAAAGGTACAAATTGAAGAACGAGTATGGGAAAAAAGATTTTCGTTGAAATTTAACATGTTTTTACACTGCTATGGGTGACGAAAAATGAGTATAAAGCTCATTTCGAAGATTATTCCACTGCTTGATTTCGAACACCGCAAAAGATCTTGAATAAGTCTGAGATCTGTGTTTTTGGTATTCGCAGGGTGGCATAGATTTTCGAGCAAATGTTTATAATAGTGAGTGAGGTGCACTGATTCCAGCATAGAAGCCAAGTATGACAGAATAGACGAATATGTTCGCTAGACTGACAGACAGATCATTATAGACTACGTTACAATAATCAAAGATCGCAAATATGAGAGACTGTATCAAGGTGATTTTAACTCGTTGAGGAAGAAAGTTTTTTTCATTTGCATTCTTTTGGATATTAGTTTAGCATGTTCTGACCATAATAAAGTTGCGTCAAGAATAATACCAAGACGCGACTTTACCTTCTGTTTTTATTTTCTCATTCCTGATGTAAACTTTTGGTGTGTACGAATTTAGATTTATTTTTGTTAACATATTTGGGGACCCTATTATTATACATTTTGCTTGGATTTAGCGACAAACCATTGTATTCTGACCAAACGTGTATATTTTCTAGATCGGAATTGATTTTATTTGCTGCATATCCAAGATCATTAGGTTCAAACGTTATATAAACCTGTACGTCATTTGCATATAGATGATAATTGCATTCATTGACTTGAGATGCAGTATAATTGATAAACATCGAAAATAATAATGGACTAAGAATTGATCCTTGAGGAACTCTACAAGTGATGTTCTTTTACTCTGAGCAACCAAGAGCTGTTCGATAAAACAACCTGTTTCCGGTCAGTCAGATATAAGTGAAATTATTGGACTGTACGTTCGGCAAAGTTGAAGTTATGTTCTAATTTAGCAAAAAGAATATTATGATCAACAGACTGAAAAGCTTTACTGAAATCTAATAGGTTAAGATAGTTACTTTATGATTATCAATGGCTTTTTGGATGTCATCAGTGATTTTGAGAAGTGATGTCAAAATTAATTTATGTCGCTGTAGACATTCGAGTCGAGGTTTATTGTTTCGTGTTAAATGACGTGATCTTTCAGCCTGAATTTCTGTAAGTATATGAATCATATTTTGTATATTGGGCCTAGGATTATACAATTGTCCCCTGTAATACGATAAAAGGATTCAATATAATATATAGAGCGTTAATGGAATCGCCCACATGTATCGAGGAGGTCTGAGATGAATATAAGTGTCGTAAATACGTTCATGTAGTCAGCAGAAAACACGAAATAATTCAAGAACTATGATACCGTAACTTAAAACACGTTTTTTTCCCCTAGAACTTTGAGTAACGTGGCTATTGCAAAATTTAAGGGGTGTCAAATAATGTATATTAGTTATACATATCCAGGAGTGTCCTACATTAAGTAAGTACAGAGGTATTTTAAAAATGAGAGTGATATGAAAATCCATCCTTTTTAAACTGATTTATCTGAATTAAGTCTTTTGGATTGTAATTAATTCTGAAACTAAACTAGAGAGCATGTAAAGTGTTTATGATGCAAAAGATAATGGGTACATAATTTGGGAAGTAGAAAACACAGGAAATTCCTGATTTGGATCCGAGACTTTTCCCAATTATATGTAAATCACAACAGTAGCAACTTTGGTATATACCTACGTATGCTGTGGCGATATCAATACTCAAGCATTTTCTCTTTAGGTCTCATCCATTGAAACAATGTACGATTTGGGGGGCAGTAATTTTCTGAATATGAATATATTTTTAAGGCCTTTAGGCATCTGAAGCTCAGGCCGGGATAGGATGGGGAAAGGCGTGTGAAAGGTAGACAGCCAGGGCCTATTTTGCCTGGTATGACAGAGAGAAAAGCCTGGAAAACCTCAGTAAGGATGGTCGGTCACTAGGATCGATTCCAGAACCTCCTGAATGCTAAGCCAACGCTTTACCACTGAGCACAACATTTTATTTCAGGTCATTAGGATTTAAGCGCATGCCATATTCTGTGCTTTATCTGTTCTGAGGAAGAAAAATGTTCGAAGTACATCACAATTACACAACAAATTATTTATTGTCAATCTCCAACGGTACAATGCAACAGGATATACCATATAAAACAACTGTTTGAACCACAGATACACAAGAAGTTAGATTAACTCCGATTATGGCTTGAAACTACATGTTTGTACACACTTTGCTTCGCGGTGCTTAATTTACACTTGTCACAAGAATGCAGTGATGGTTACTTTTGTTGACATGCTCTTCTTGCGGTCAGTAGGTTGCGCGTTTGACGCTAGTCAATGTTCTGCTTTTCAAGGTATTTATGTAAAGCCTGCTTGGTACTGTACTTTTTTCGACTTTGTGTGCTCATGATTCATGAAGTAACGGAAAACATGGTCAAAGAAATCGCATATTAACGTTGCAGTTTGAGATCGGAAAGAATCGATAACAGTGTAATTTTTCGGTCTGAATCACGTGTAAAATCTACGTTTGTGAAGTTAGCCCCCTTATCCCAATCGTTAGGGAGTTTTTAGCGAGGAATAGGGAGAACATTATTTTCGTTAGGGAGTGAATTATAACTTGGTGACGATAGTGATGACGCCAGTAAATATGGCGGATGTGTGAAGTTAGCCCTAAGGGACACGAATTGTTTTATTTCGTGTCGTTGTTGCCTCCAATCGTTAGGGAGTTCTTATAGAGGAATAGGAAATATATTCTTTTCGTTAGTGAGTGAACAATAACTCGATGATGGCGCCAGCAAATATTACGGATGTGCGAAGTTAGCCTCCAATATTTGCTGGCTCCGTCACCAAGTTATCATTCACTCCCTAACGAAAATAATGTACTCAATATTCCTCCCTAAGAACTCCCTAGCGGTTGGACGCAACAGCAACCCAAAATATAATAATTTTGGCCCCTTGAGGGGGATGACTTCAAATATCCGCTTTATTTGCTGGTGCCGTCACCAAGTTATTCACTCCCAACGAAAATAATATACTCCCTATTTCTCCGTAAGAAGTCCCTAATTATTGGGCGCAACAACATCCAGAAATCTTATAGGTTGGTGGGGGCTGTGTGAAGTTAGGCCCCAACATTTGCTGGTGCCGTCACCAGGTTATTGTTTACTTCCTAACGAAAATAATGTACTCCTTATTTCTCCCTAAGAACTCCCTAGCGATTTGACGCAACAACAACCCGAAATATAATAATTGGGACCCTTAGTGGGACTCACTTCACACATCCGCCATATTTGCTGGCTCCATCACCAAGTTATCATTCACTCCCTATCGAAAATAATGTACTTCCTATTCCTCACTAAGAACTCCCTAACGATTGGGATAAGTTAAATCTTAATTCGGTTAGGGGGGGTTAACTTCACAAATGTATAAAAACTTGGTATATTTGGAGCATTTAAGTAATTAATGACTTCTGCCCGTCACGATTTCCCTAGCTGTTAAGTTTCTAAAATTCACAAACATCCATGCTCCAGCCGGGATTCGAACCCTGAACCTTGGCGACGCTGGCCTAACGCCTCAAACCACTGACATATTTTGTAATCCTCAACCATCACTCCTAGAAGAAAGGTATTGGAAAACCGCTCTACTGCGGATACGGACAGTGTTTTCTGTCATTTATAGGCAATATTTACCTCCGTATAACGGACACTTTCAAAATGATTTCCGCGGATTTTCAACATGCCGACTGTCATATAGTAGAATGGTTGGATACACTGCCTTCCGCAGTTCGTAATTAGAGTCCGAAAAACGTTGTTAACGCTTATGGAACTGAATATTTTTTCGTGCACTTCCGGATAAACAATATGTTTGAAGGAAGAAACGTACTCCACTCGGATGGTATAATAGCAAAACAGCGGCGCAAGACATCGACGAGGAGATGGAAGAATGAAAGCCGTATGAAGTGAAGAATTACAAAAAAACAATAATTTATCAATTTTGGAGCATTTCTACTTCTCTCTCTTACTCTCTCCAAAAAAAAAAAAAAAACTAAGAAACATACTGTATAACTTATACGGAAGATGTAATATGTAGTGATAAACAAAATGTGCAAGAAAACATATATTTACTCAAAGAAGTATTCAACTGGCTATAACCACAACACATATGTAAAACAAAAATGTACAAACGAAGGAGTGAAAGCCACAAAAACAAACGGAAATGTCCGTGCATATTTGTTTCTAAAAAAATAAACAAAAAAGTGCTGATAGTATCGCTAATTCCCAAGCATAACGCGTTCTTGTAAAGGTCCGGCGATCAGGACTCCAAATAAGTATTCAACACGGAAAGTAACGCATTTACAGTGGAGCAATTGTTTGTCGTGGAGTCAGCTGCGGTTACTGGTGTGAAATGGTGATATTTTCAACACTAAATAGAATAAAGAAAGAAAACAAATTTAGAGCAGTGACCGTGGGGTGTAACTGTTTTGAGGCGAATAGGAAATACTATTCAGCAGTGGGTGGGAAAGGTAAGGAAACAACTGAAGAGAAGCGCAAAATTGCAGCCAGCTGCTTCCGTTAAGGCAGATAATTTACAGAAATAAGTCAAAATACCAAACAGGCCCATAGACACAGTGAAGAGCATAATATACAGGGTAAGTCAAAATGATGTACCCGATTTCATAAATTTATTTTGTGAAATATAATGAACATATCTGAATGTAATACATGTGGTAAGAAGGGTAACTCTCAAAGTTTTTTTCAGTCACATCACAAGTGCTCTATGTGAGCACCTCGCGTAACACGACACACATCAAGCCGATAGTCTATCTCCTGCCAAACCTTGTGTAGTGTGTCACGGTCAATCTCTGCAATGGCTGCTGTGATGCGGGCGCGAAGGTCACCCAATGTTGTTGAAAGTGGTGGTACGTAAACACGATCCTTTATGAAACCACACAAAAAGAAATCACACGGGGTCAGATCGGGGGAACGAGGTGGCCAACGAATGAGAACTCGATCCTCCTGAGATGCACGGCCTATCCAGCGCTGTGGCAATGCCTCACTGAGATGATTCCGAACGCTGCCATGGTAATGCGGAGGGGCACCATCCAATTGAAGAATGAAATCTGCACTATCCTCTTCGAGCTGTGGAAGGAGCCATTGTTGCAGCATATCAAGAAAAACATGTCCTGTCACAGTAGGTTCAAGGAAGAAAAAGGGCCCATAAATCTTTTCAGGGGAAATGGCACAAAACAAATTCACCTTGGGTGAATCGCGTTGGTGTTCCACAACTGCGTGGGGATTATCAGTTCCCCAGATCCTTACGTTGTGTCTATTCACATTCCCAGAAAGGTGAAACACCGCTTCATCACTGTAACGTAACCTTTCGGCGAACCCATCCTCTTTCATTAACGTGAGAAAATCAGCACAGAAAGACACTCGAGCAGCATAATCAGTGTCTCTTAAGGCTTGTAGCAGTTGCAAGCGATAGGATTTCATTTGTAAACGTTTCCGCAGAATTCGCCATACAGTTTTCTGTGGCATTTCAAGTTCCCTCGCTGCCCGGTAGGTAGACTTCTGTGGACTCCGCACAAAACTGGCGCGAACACGTTCCACTGTCTCTTCCTCAGCTGAAGGACGGCCAGTCGATTTTCGCTTGCAGATGCAGCCCGTATCTCTGAATTTTTCATACCACGTACGAATGTTTTTTCCAGTAGGTGGGTCTCTGCGGTAGGTGGGTTTCATACTTGGTACGGAAATGCCGTTGAACACTCATCACAGAGTTGTTTACATGGTAATCCAGCACACAGAACGATTTCTGCTCTCCAGTCAGCGCCATTTTCGTTAACTGCTTCCAGCGCCGCGTAGCGGTAGACAATGCAACCACGCGGGACATAAACTAAACTCAACTAAACTTTGAACTTTTGCCTTTCCTTGCGCGTAGCTCACATTAAGATATGTTCATTATATTTCACAGAATAAATTTATGAAATCGGGTCCATCATTTTTACTGGAGCAGCGATACGCAATAAAATTTTGTGTAAAGCTTGGTAAAACGGGCAAAGAGACGCACGACATGATTAAGGAGGCCTACGGTGATGCTGCCATGGCTAAATCGGGTGTGTTTGAGTGGCACAAGCTGTTCCGAGAAGGTAGGGAAAGAGTGGAAGACGACGACCACACCGGACGCCCTTAGACCAGCAAGATCAACGAAAATGTGTCGCGAGTGCAAAATTTACTGAACAGTGATCGTAGGATGAGTATCAGAATGATTGCTGATCCGTCCAGCCATCGCCAACAATTGGCGGCTGCACCATGATAACGCGCCGAGACATACAGCGTTCGGGGTAGTGGAGTAAGTAGTATACTCCGGGATTTCTCAGGCAAAACGGATAACTCCAAAAGTTCTGTCTGTTTTTGCAGATTTACTTATACTATATTGCTTAAATTTAGGTCCGTTGCCATCCTACAATTAGCTTGATATACCTCAAATATCAGACCATTTTCATTTCTTTATAATACTTCAGTTTAACAATGAAATAATCGGAAAAAAGTGCCAGATACTTTTTTGTTCAACCGCAGGCTTAGCTTCCTCCATTTCTGTCCCCCTCCTCCTCCTACATTACAATAACTACATGTCTGAATACAGTAATCCAACAATTTCCACGGATTTTATAAATTAAACCTTGCCAAAAGCAAAGCAATTTTATTTCATAGTCATACAATCCTTAGAATTTTCTTAAGCCGTGTTTTAATGTACACGCGTGTTATATGCGTTGACTGCGCTAATCCAATTTTCTTAAAGGTGACTTTTCTGTACACGCTCACCGCCTATGGTGCATTAAATGTTGCAGAAATCAGCATTTTACCTTACATTATAGTAATAACTATGATTTATACAGTAGTCGACGATAATAATATGATAAATAATTAAGGTTCAATATGGTACCACCTTTTTGTCCATACAGTGTATACTCTATGCATTAGTTAATAGTATCAAACATGAAATAGTCAATAATCAATTTCCTGTCAAGTTGTCAGTCATTTGATGTACATATTGCCTTCAACATCTTATATTTTCATTGTTTTAATCATGCAATTACTTGTATTTAATTTTTATTTTATAATTCAGATAAATGTCAATTATTTTATGAACACCCTATAGCGACCACTCATTAGAAATTAATATTGTTGTGTTATCCTATCGTAAGATGAATTCGATAACAAATCAAGAAGACATACGCTAGATATGTCGAAATCGTCTGTCAGGATGACAGACACTAAGACTCGAACCCGGCTTGTCTTTCTCAGTACTGCTTCCAAGACCACAACGCCAGTGTTGAACAATGAAGTGTTTGGAAAGAAGGCAAAACAGCTGGCCGATATAGAGAAAACTTTTTCTTTACTCTCTCCTTCTTCTGTTTTGAAATTTTGAGACGAAAGAAGCCATCTGTTGCCTCTCTTCTCTTTCTAATAAATAGATGGAGGTAATTAATCATTAAATAGTAGAGACTTGCTACAATCTCCGAGCCCACCCACCGAAACGGAAGCACCTGGGCTCATAATTTGAGATTTTTGGCCATTATTTTGACAAAACTGACATGTTTTGGACATTACTGAGTTCACCTTTAGGGCCAAGGTTCAACCCCTTGACCTAACAGAGGAACGTGAAGGTTTACGACCGTGAGAAGCGGAAGTTTGGTTGTGTCGACTGGAAAGGGTGGAGAAAAGAAGTGTGTCTGCCCAGACGTTAATTGTTTTAAGTAACAGATCATACCATCAACTGTTGGTCTTTTTGGCTCGTGCCACATATCGTTTTAATTTTCGCAGTGTTAGAGAAGACTTTAAGGGATTGAAAACCTTTTCTGATGTTGTGTCAAGTAGATGGTAAGAAAAATGCGTGATTTTTATACGAACTCTTCCTGAATATTTAAGTAGAAGAAACGGTGAGGTTTCATACGAAATATATTTCATAGTTAGGATAAATATTCAAAGATAATCTATCTAACGATAGCTTTATATAAAAAAAATATGTATACATAATGTGAATATATCTATTTGCTATAATACTATCATCTTTTATGAATAATTTCTACTCCAGAAATATGATTATTCTGCATAAGAAGTGTGTCTTGCTTGTTTTCACACCTCTATTTGTATAAATGAATGATTTGAAGTCCTGAGACGATGAAATATACATATTTTACATGTAGAACCGTGCGACTTGAGTCAATATAAACCGAAATTACTGCATTAGTACCAATTCTCGAATAATTTGAACACTAGGAGTGCATTTATTGTGCACAAAGAACTGTATGATATGTGATTAATGCATTTGTAAGCAAAAGTTTTCGTAATATTTTACTTTTGAGATGTTTCTTAAGATTTTTAAAGTCGAAATTACTACAATATCGCTATTGTGAGCTACTTAGCGTACCGAAAGTGTACAAAGAACTGTACTGTATGTGTAGAAATCTATTTTACGTTGAAATATTAGATATATATTGTCTCAGAGGACATGCAAAAACTATATAACAGAATTATAGACGCTACTTTTAAGATATTCTACGTTAATACAGGCTGATTATTCCTTTGAATAGCATACGAGACGCATCTGGACCATATTTGAAATCTGATTTTAGCTTAATACCGCGGGGTGTTTATTGTTCTTTGCAATGGAAACCTGTATAACACGTCTTCTGACGTGCATGTTTAAGAATAATTTACCCGATTAGCAACTGTTTTGAAGGCTATTTCCTGCTTCGCATAGGTATTCATTGACGTCTTTAGGAGAAAAGACCTCTTTTGAAATAGGAAAAGAATGAATTAAACTTCAAACTATCACTTTGGAGAACTTATTTAACAGATAATTTAACTAGAAATGACTCTTACACTGTATTTTACCCCCTGGAAAGAATTATTTAGTGGTAATCTATAGCACAAACATGATTATATGTGCCTAAAGCCGACTTCTCAGGTGAAATTACTACTATTTCGGTGTTTGTTATCAGGAAGAGAGTTCTTCCAGTCAATATATAGGGAGAAAAGTAACATTTGAAGTAGAAAGAGGTTTAATAAAACACGAAAAGGACTAATTGATGTGAAACTTAGAGAATGAAGTTCTCTTATTTAACGATAAGCACTATGAAAGAGATATTCAAACATGATTTTAAGCAGAAAACTAGTCTTTAAGATACTTTTGAAACCCGAAAATACGAGAATAACGCTATATTAGAGGTTAGTTGTTACAAAACAAGTTCTTGAATATGAAAATGGCGCCACTAAGATGGATGATTACCCGAATTTG
>JAGDQP010028280.1:13534-24274 GCA_022664845.1 Lepisma saccharinum | reverse complement strand
CTACTTACCTGGTAATCCTTATTTATTTCTGTTTTACAATGCTGCTCAGTAATACAGTATATTGGCTTACCTGAAACATAAAAAGAATTCATGTATAAGAAGAAACTCCATTACCAATTAAACTTTTGTTCATTTAAATAACAAATAGATATGTGAAAAATTGAATTTTAAGGCAACTACATGGTTTGCTTATTATATAAATTACGTACTGCTGTGAGATGTGACGTATAAAAATAATGGAGTAATAGTATGCACGTGGTTATCGCATACCAATCCACACTTTCTCTGCCGACACGAACACGCAGACGCAAGGACGGAAGAAAGGAAGATATAGTGAAAAATACCTTACTCACGCCGTTACGAAGATTGCAGCGTAACGGATTGGTGTACATGTATTGGAGAGGCAACACAATGAACTTTTATTTGGAGAAACTGAAATCGGGAATTTGATGCAAGTTTCTCTGGTCCAACCTTAACGGGCGTCATTTTGCTTGGCTACACCGGTTCCACTTGGATGCACAAACACAATTCAAACTTTTAGCATTGGAGTTTATGTGGCTACCCACCCCAGTACCACACACAAACGTTGAAAATACGTGGAATAAACGTTAATAACGAAACGTTATGTTAACGTTGTAAATGTACCGCAATGTCTGCCTGTTCAACGGTTTATTCGACGTTGAATGAAGGTTGAGAAGAAACGATAATGAAACGCGTTTAGTTGGCCAAAACAGAGCATGAATGCTGTCTACTGGTATACACACATTTAGTTTCAGTTTATCCGATGCTTTTATCATGATATATGGTGTTAATTTTCCAACAGTAAATAATCCGAGCAGCTGCTGTGAGGTTCGAACACAGGAATGTTCTGCACTTCTCCTTGGTAGCTCGACGCGTTGACCACTTATCCAAGAATCTACCTGGAGAGGCCACTACTCTTTTACTGTATCGTTGACATTAAAAGTTAATTGAAATATAGTTTAAAATTCAACCTGCTTTTAACATGCAAAATGAAAACATGAAAAATATACTTATTTTCATTGTATTTACATTTAATTATAATGTTTAAGTAATTAACTTAGAAATACAAGTGTGAAACGAAATCTAGGACATAGTATGAATGGTAGTTGAAAGCACGTCACATTAACGTCGTATCAACGAAACTCTAACTTCGTTGGAATATGATTTAAAATTTAATATGTTTTCAACGTGCACATGAGAACACCAAAATTAGTTTGTGCCATTCAATTAGTTTTTAATTATATTTATTGACATAACATTAGTAAGAAATGCATTAAACAAAATCTATTAAAATATAGTTGAAACTCACATGTTGAATACACGGTGTATTAACGTCTTATCAACGCAATGGCGTCTTTGTTGAAATGTGATTTATAAGTAAAGGCATTTATTTTCAACCATAACGGGTAATCAACGAAATGAACCTAAAATGAAAACACGTAAGTGTGCTACTGGGGCATCTGCTAAACAGACCAAATTTGGCACCACGCAATATTAATTTTTTTCAATGATGAGGACCAATTTGTAAGGTCAAACCGATACTGAGTTCAAGACTGCTGTGAGGACACTATTACGGAGCCTGAGCCCAAATGTTTTGCAGAGGGTCTTAATAAATTGGTGTAGCATGTGACAATGCTGTAACAGTAAGAGAAAATTATGCGGAGAATAAGTGAATCATACCTATTCAGACATATATTTAGTTTTTATGTTTCTTTAGAATTTTGTAGTAGAAGGAAACATATATTGTACGACCCTCGTAAAATATCAATTTTTTTTTGGGGGGGGAGGGAGGAACTGAATTGTCCTTTTCAATTGTTTGAATTTTGCTGTATGAGAATAGAAAGGATATAAAGTTTGTTGTAGATTTAGTCTTCTGTAGTGTATTTTTTCACAAATTAAACTATAAAAAATGACTGAGCATAAGTTCTACAATCGGCCGCTAAACTTCTAGTTAGCGCTAAGTTGAGGCCAAGTCTGATTTTGGCCAATGAGAGTACGCAGAATGAGAGTTGCCCTCAACTTAGCGCTGACTAGAAGGTTAGCGGTCGATTGTAGAACTGACTCTAAAAGGTTCTGATGTATTATAAGTTGTAACAAGCTAACTATTTTTTTATTTCGACATACTTCTTAATGTACACAATGGAGAACAAACAGAGGAATTTGAAATCTATACCGCAGAACCGTGGATACTCGAACCTAACGAGATCGAGGTCGAAATGTTAATAACGAAATTTAAAAAAATCAAATCAATGGGAATAGACAAGATTCCAGCCGAATTCATTAAAGTGAGTGGAACTGCACTTATCAAGGAACTACATAAATTGATAAGAGCTATATGGAGAAAGTAGGAGCCTTCAAAGGAATAGAAAACCAATAAAAGTATCGGTTTATAAAAAGGTAGTACATTTGACTCTAATAATTACTACGGGATGTTGTTACTCCCAACATGCTACAAAGTATTGAGTAATATACTACTAACTCGCCTAAGCAAGTACATATGAGTACATGAAGTAATTGGAGGTCGCCAATGTGGATTTGGAAGAAATAAATCCCCTTTGTCCAGATTTTCTCCTTAAGGCAAATCATAGAGATAAATAGTAATACAATGGGATTGTTCATAAGCTGTTCGTCGATTTTAAGAAAGCATATGATTCTATCAAAGGGAAAAAGGTATACTGTATCCTGGTAGAATTTGGAATTCCGAAGAAACTAGTGAGGATATGTCTCAGCGACCTCATAAGCAGAGCACTGGTAGGTAATAATATTTCAGATAATTTCAAGATTCGCAGCGGATTGAAACAAGGTGACGCCTTGTCACCACTACTGTTTAACTTTGCTTTAGAATAAGAGATTTTAAAAATAAAAGAGGACAAAAAGGGACTAACTTTGAATGGCTTGAATCAGCTGTTCGTATACGCGGATGATGAAGATTTAATCGGAGAAGATATAGAGGCACCACAGAGTAACACCGGGGTCTTACAAGGAAGGGTCATGGTGGTTGTCGCGCAAATGCATTGCAGACATAGCGCATCTCATAGAGCATGATGAGATATGGAGATCACCAAGTTGTAAGGTGTTATGGACCATATAGGGAGAGGAACTAGGGGTTCTGGAACTTGAAATGTCAAAAATATCATATAATGGTCAGTATGCAACTTGAAATTGAATATCTTGAAAATGGTTTAAGTAATCGGAATGAAACTTTAGGAACTTAATAATGACAAACAGTAGTAACGAAATGCAGAAATAGTATTGCCATCCGTGAAGCAGTGTTGGCAACTCACAATAAAATGTATTTTCTTGAAATGGCACTATATATTGTAATGGGAACATAATAAGTGTGTCAGTAAGACACATGCCAGAACAAAATAAACACTCTGGATGGACACTATTAATAGGGATATTCGGGAAGTAGGTGATTGTGAGGAAAATTTTCTTAATCTTGCTCAGGATAGAATTCAATGGTGAACATTTGTTACTGCAGTGATGAACTTGCGTGTTCTGTAAGCCAAGGAGTAAGTTATTATTATTATTATTATTATGGCACAATGTTATAAAATGGCTATTGAGGATCGTGTGGTGGTGGTGTTTGTTTATGCAGACCAAAACAAATTTGGTCTGCATAAATTTGTTTGACCAAGGCAGTTATAGAGATATATTGAAAATTTTCTGACTGGCCCCCAAATTTCTTTGACTTATCGTTGGCTTTGTCAAACATGTCTATCGTTTCAAAAATTCACGATTTGAAAATGTTATGTGAACTCGTAAGTACCGGTGAAGATAACATACCTCTTCAAAGCTCCACGATGTGTCTTCAGAAATGCTGCTGCTACAGTGGAGCTATGTAGGAACTGATGGACGCAACATGAAACCCACTATCTTAATTCAGCTTAATGTTACCATGGTTTCAGAATACTTTTCGAAAATTGATCGGTGCTTTATGGGCAGCTTGTTTTAAAAATAAGAAATATTTGTAGACATACTTCCCCAGATGCATGAAACAATTTGAACTTTCTTTCCGCAAATGGCAAAGAGACTCTTCATTACATTGCAACGATTAGAAAAGTACTTTTAATGAGTAGGCTGCTGATTTTCAAGAAAACCTCACGAAAAAAATATGTGCGTGTGTCCAAATACAGGTTAAAGTATAACTCAACTGTTTAAATTTAGCTGTATTTGGCTATGCTAACCTCATAGTTATTTATTACAAATTATAACTTATGCAAAACAGCTAATTTAATATGCGATTTAGCGTTATTCATAATATGAAATTCTAATATACACGAGCAGGATTATATCGATCTCGACTGCTTTGTTCAAAATATAAAAATTACCACGATCCTGCATGATCATGCTTCATCTACCACAAGTGTTTATCTACACCCTTTAACATCTGTCTATATAACATCGACTAAATATTAAAATGTATTTGCAGAAGGAGACACAGGAAACATGACGTAACATTTTTACTTCCTTCCTCAATGTCAGTGTTATAACCGCTGATATTGAACTTATGGGTAAACCACTACCCAGTGTCTACCACAGGTTTCATTTATTGGCATGTGCCTACAAACTGGTAAAGGTATCAAATAAATGATGGAAGATCATGTGATAAATCAGTATCAGAGGTTTCAGACAAGGAACACTCGTCAGATGTCAGAGCCCGATTTTGATGAAAATTCGTACGCAGATACAGTGCCTAGGTAAACCTTCACAACCAAAATTATAGGTGCTGCCATCAACAAATAACGATAGGGGAATCCGAGAAATATGGAACGTAGATACCAAGTAAATCCAATACAGAGTACGGAAAAGTCCTTTTCTTTTATAAACTGTTACATACGTATATTGAAACAAATTGCTATTAATGGTTACTGGTAAAAAAGGTAAATCTATCCCCTGTGCGATACGCACGCGCCGTGAACGGCGCATGGGGGATGTGGATACAGCACTTCACATTTTCTTCACCTACGGTACGAAGTGAGGTGGGGTGGTCAGTCCCACTGGACAGGAGAAAATACATGTTGGGGGGTATGAAGACAATGGCCGCCAAGTCAAAAGCGACCATCTTGACTATGCTTCAAATATTTTAAATAGTAAGTGGGTCATGTGATATATCAGTCTATGCTGGAATGTTCCAAGAAACCCAATGATGAAGTCAATTTTGGCATAACTATTGTCCTGTATGACAAATTGACACGTGAAAATGACGGTCACTTTCACCTAGCAGTACGCCTTCTTGAAATTGGGACTCCATCTTCCGTTAGTGTATTTAAAACTTTAGAGTGCACTTCATGTTGTTACCATGAGGATCATGCATTCCAATATAACGATACCTCTTATGTACCCTTTTGGTTTTCGTTCCTTCAACTATTTCAACAAAAAATATTTTTATATCATTTGGGTTCCCACATTCTCTAGGTCAATTTCACGTGTCATTTTGTCGTACAGGATTAGAGTTATGCCAAAATTGACTTCGTCATTGGGTTTCCTGGAACATTCCAGCACAGATTGATATTTCACATAACCCACTTACTATTTTAAAAAATTGAAGCATAGTCAAGATGGCCGATTTCAAGATGGCTTCCATTGTCGTCATACACTCCAGCCTGTATTGTCTCGTGTCCAGTAACCATTAATAGCCATTTGTTTCAATATATGTAACAGTTTATCAACGAATAGGCGTTTTCCGTACTCTGTATTCGATTTACTTGGTCTCTACGTTCCATATTTTTCGAGTTCCCCTGTCGTTATTTGTTGACGGCAGCACCTATAATTTTGGCTGTGAATGTTTACCTAGGTACTTTACCTAGGCACTTTACCTACATACGAATTTTCATCAAAATCGGGTTTTGACACCTGGCGAGTGTTCCTTGTGAGTACAAAACCACCAATCAAATTAGTTTTCTTCCCTTCATCCTTAAAAGTATTAATATAATAGATTCGTTACTCAAATTCAGGTTCCGTTAATTCCTAAAGGAGACAAGTCAGTTTTATCAAACGAGGATTTTACCTTTACTTTTCATATTGTAGCACGGTATTCGTTTGTACCTAAAAAAAAAAAAGGTTTTAAAGCACGGGTTCCCAAACTTTTTCACTTGATATACCACAATAATTCACACATGTTAGCGGAGAAGCACGATAGAGGTGTCGTCTACCGTAATTGTCTTGAACTACGTAAAGGGCTTTGGAGAGACGTGAAAGGCGTCCTACTTTAAACAATGAGATTAATCGCCTCGTACTTTTTAGCTCTGGTGGCACTGAATAGTTATAATAATACTATTATGATTTAAATATAAAAATTAAGAGTACTGTTATACTATAATAGTTGTTATAAATTGATTAAATCAACTAATAAATAATCAATCAGTTATTGATTGTTAATGAATCTGTTGTGTACTGTATGAAACACAATCCTCCCTCCCACAAGGAAAGAAAACAATCGTACGAATTGATTGCTGTTCGTTTACGCTATCCCCCTCCCCCTGCATTTAATTCTACAAGTTCGCGCACCACTAAGAGCGGGCGGGTTGGCCAGCCAAGACTGGTGCGCGTACAATAGTTTGGAAAACCCGGTTTTTAAATATTTAATTTACCATGGTGAAAAATATTTATGTATTCTATGTAGAATAAATCAGAAAATTGAACACTGGTTTCCAAATCATTTCCAATGTTTTTCTTTTTCTTTTCCTTTTTTTTTTATTTTTTAACATGCAACAAACATTGATTTTAACTCAGTCACATGAATTCACATGCCACAATAATACCAGAAACGCGGGATAAAGAGAGAGACGCCTTCCCATCTCACTTTTTGATTTGTGGTCCCAGGGCTAAAGCTGCTGATATCGAAGCTGTCTGTTTTAGAAGATTGATAGATATTTATTTCATGGAAAAGCGTGAAACAGAAAAAAATAGAGAGAAAATCGGAAGAATCGCAAATGAATCCCACGAATGCGAGAATTTATTTTTGGAAGAAAAGAAAAAAAAAATATTAAACCGCAATGCATAAAAAGTAGGGAACCAATCTCTTGAACACCATTTAATTAAGTTTAAAAAACCAAGCAATGTGTCAATAACGAATAGCATGTACATTCTTTTTTAATCCCACATAGTTTACTTCGTTTTTCCTAATATTGGATATGTTACTTGAAAAAAAAAAAAAAAAAAGATTTATTGAAATGTGTTCCCTTTTTACATTTGATTTTTTTTAACCTCTCGACGAGTTGAGATTTCTGCTTGTTTCTGTGTCGACAACATTAATCATGTGATTTCTTCCAGTCCGTAATAGACGAAACAAATGTGACTGCCATTAACCTATTGTTAGCTCTCGCTAACTAACCTCTTAAATCAGAAAATACGCAGTTGACATGTATCATCCATTTAGGAAGTGAAATAGAGATTGGACTGTGTAATGCGCTGGTAATTTACCACACATTTATTTGAGTTAAGAATACTATTTAGAAGTATCCGGGTTGGAGTTACTGGTTTCCCACCAGACGCCTCCCCAGGTGGCGGATAGGGGAATGCCGACCAGAAATGGTGGGTACCGGAAATATTCCGGGGCGGACCAAAACCAGTACAACTGCCTTGCAGTTAGTAGAGGGATCTACAAAGGCTAGGGGAAGATAATCCCGAACGAAAATATCATTGTGAAGGGAAGCAGCATCACCATTACCACTCTGATACCACGTCGTTGGGAGGACAATATTAGAGATCTTCGAGGAGTAGGTGTTCGTGATGAAAACTGGCTTGATGTTGCCCAGGATGTAATCCAATGGCGAACGTTTGTTACTGCGGCGATAAACTGTCGAGTTCCATAAGCCGTAGAGTTAGTTAGTTATGAATGATTAGAATATACGTGTATACTTACGGGCGAAATGTGTTTCTTCTCTCATAGTATTTAATTTATGAACTTTTACATTAAGTCGGTCAGAGCGTTAGATGCCTAAAGGCCATAAAATTAATTCACATTGGACATGAGTTATAATAATTTAGAATGTATTTTCCTTTCTGTCAAGTCCTTCATTACTAAGGCAGAGATCAACAACGTGACTCTTCCTTCTTATTCTTCATATCTTTCTGACATTTGCATCTGTCATATTTTCCCTAGTTTTGTACTACAGTCCCTAGTCGAACTAATGATTTTGCTCAATAATGTTTCCGATATTGCAGCTTACGTAAAAAGTAAGGTATTTTAATGAATAGAAAACGAAAACATTTCCAGAAATTAATTCCTTTATTTGCTGTATTAACTTTTTTACAAAGTCACCTCGCTTCGCCCAATAATTCTCACAAATTTCTGAAAGCGATCCCGACAGAACTGATCACCTTTTCGTTTAACCCTTTCATTGTAAATCTTTCCAAGTCTTCATGTGTTTGAAACCAGTAGCTCAAAAGCCACTATAAACAGCTCGCATGCGTCGATGAATTCCAATCGTAGTAATTCCTCCAAAAGTAAGGAAGTCCATCACAGCACGTTGCTTAAACCGCACCGACGAATGTTCAGTATCTATCTGCATTTCAAGAGTTGCAGCTGGACAACCTCCTTTCACAACACTTCTCGCAAAATAAGACAGAAGAAGCGTGTGTGAATTTGGCGTTTTGGCCCCCCAAATATTTAGGCCAGCCGAGATTTTCCTTGGGCCAGTTAGTACTCAATTTGGGCTGGAAAACATCTCAAGGAAGTGAATGCGTGTATCGTGTCAGGTGGTCCTGCCATTATTTTCTTCACTAATCCCGTACACGTTTTAAGAGACGGATAGAAGCATCAGTTTATTTACAATATTCGTCGTTAGGAGGCGCTAGTGAGAATAGTGTCACAACAATTCGGTGTTGGCAGATGAGGTACAAAATAATTGCATTATTATTTCTACGTTTCCATGGCATCTGCATTTTTTAGTGTAAAATAAAGCGATTACAGTATTTCCCTGCTTTAGACTATAAAGCAAACTGTAAAACCAAAACCATACACGAAAACACTATATGGAACCACGAAAATAGGTTCTGTATATTTACTTGATCTGTGACTCTTTGACAGAATTTTGTTGTATATATTTCTTCAGGTAACATTGAAGTCGCCAATTTAAGCACATTTGTAGACATTCAGTCTTGTTGAATTGAGTTTATTTTATGGCCTTTAATATTTAGTGTGGTAATCACGCCTACATGAGCATAAATATTGAGAATGTTAATTTGAACAATATTTCATCACCAGATGACGTTGTACCTGAAGTATAATATCAACAGCAAATTATACGAATTATTTCGAACTGTAGACTTAACTATAAAAGAAAGTAGATTAAACGTTAAGTGAAGCTTGGCACAACAAGTAAGAGCTCTCATTTGAAATGCTGTAAACACGTAAGACAAAAACCATAGTTTCTCCTGAAGTCCAAGCAAATCGCTACACAGTAAAAAATAGCTGTGTTAATTCAACACAATGCGGTGTCCCAGTGTGACTACCACTTTTGTGTGTTAAATCAACACAACACACGGTGTTGATTTCGGTACTGGAAGAAAAAAATACGGCTACAGCTGGATTTGAACATGGGTTGTTCAGTTAGAAGTCGAGCGTCTTACCGACTTCGCTAACTCGTCAGACGGAAAGAGTACAAGATTGAAACAATATAGAAGATAAAAAATTGTTGCTGAATCCCAAACACAAACAAAGTTACTCTCGCGACTTATGCCATGATTTAATCAATTTTCCATTGGTCAATTAGGGATCACAATCCCACTTATTGAGAATGTATTCAATTTCTATTAAAGCTAGCGCAATATTTGACATGTTGTTACGATAAGAAAGCGGTAATGCTGCTCAAGTGTTTGGCTGTCGCCATCTTGCTTGCTTTCATAGCAATAGAATATTCTCAATTTAAAATAGGAAGTTATTAAACCATGAGATAAGTCGTGCAAGTAACTTAATTTGTTTTGGGGGCTCAGAAACACATATTTGAACCCATACACTGTTTAAATCTATAGTGTAGTCGTTTAATTCAAATTTTGTTCACTAAATATAGTTTCCATGTAGTGCTTTTTCTATCTGACGATTTAGCAAAGTTGGTAAGACGCTTGACTTCTAATTGAGCAGCCCATGTTCAAATCTCGTTGCAGCTGTAATTTTTTTCTCCCTGTACCGAAATTAACACCGTGTGTTGTGTTGATTTAACACACAAAAGTGGTAGTCACGCTGGGACACCGCATTGTGTTGAATTAACACATCTATTTTTTGCAGTGTACTGAAGTTGCTATGGTAGTCACGCTGGGACACCGCATTGTGTTGAATTAACACATCTATTTTTTGCAGTGTACTGAAGTTGCTATCTTACATAGGCAAACGCGATACTCACATTTCCGTAAATCTTTATTCTTTTCAGAGTTTTAGTGACCACAATAAGAAATGATATTTAACTGTAGGTGTACCTGATAAATAAGTCTGTCTTAATGTAGAATAGGGTTCTGCAAACTACGGCTAGCGATTTTAACTAGCCCCGAAACAAATCCAAAATTACAGCTACTATATTCTACATTGGTTCTAAAGAAAAATAATTTAAAACACAGGAAGCAATTTGGTCCTTGAATATTAGATTATACGCATTATTTTGAATTCTCTTTCTTGCTACGAAATATAACTTGCAAAATAATTATTATCCTTAACAGGACGATATCGGGGCAATACTGGGGCAATAACGCGGATATCGATCACGGTTGGCCATTTTG
>JAGDQP010028280.1:0-13434 GCA_022664845.1 Lepisma saccharinum | reverse complement strand
CAAAATGGCCAACCGTGATCGATATCCGCGTTATTGCCCCAGTATTGCCCCGATATCGTCCTGTTAAGGATAATAATTATTTTGCAAGTTATATTTCGTAGCAAGAAAGAGAATGCAAAATAATTATTATCCTTAACAGGACGATATCGGGGCAATACTGGGGCAATAACGCGGATATCGATCACGGTTGGCCATTTTGGATCAACACTGGCGAGGTAGGCATACAATATTTCAACGTTCAATTCAATTCCTGAAACTTAAGAAACGCGTTGTACTTCAAGCAGACAAGGTCGTGGGGGTTCAATCATAGAGTGATCACCTCTGGTGTTTGGGATCGTCGGTTCGGTCCCAGCTCATGCCATGTGGGCTTTGTGATGTACATACATCATGTGCGTGGGGTTTTCCCGTGCTCTCCTATTGCCTCCTACTTTCTCCATTCCATCAAACATCCCATCATTATCCATCCGGCCTGAGGCCAGAGTTGCCTAAAGCCTTTAGGCTAAAAGCCTTACAAATAAAATTCGAATTCATAATTTGGAATTCCAAATTCCGGAACTCCGACTGCTGCGGTGGATCAATGGTAAAGCGCCCATAGGTCCGTGAGTTAAAGCATCCGAATGACGTAATGAGATCTGGAAAGAAGGACGAAGTTGTTATCTTCTTTCCTTTTCCTACTGAAAAGTAAAATTTGCTCACAAAAGAGGGGTTGTAATGTCAGGTAATATACGTAAATCTTATAATAAAGTTTTCGAATGGAAATTTATTCCAACATTAATTTTTCATTCTAATACAATCTTAAAATCGAATCTTAACAGTTCAAAATTGAAGATTGGTTACTAAAGTTTTAGTTATATTAGTTTCTTGCCAAATACATTTATATCATATAACAAGGAAAGCCTCGAAACACCCATAGATAATATACCCTATTAAAAACGGTGATTTTGTCCAGTAATAGTAAATAATATTCCAAGTATTTGCTTCTCTATGTGGGACAACCAATTATTGGAACATTGTTCACTTCTGTGAATTTGAAGAGCATTCCACGTAATTTACATCCACAATACATGTATAATTAAGGAAACAATCAGCAGAATTAGATATTCAATCTAGGGGAAAATCGCGATAATAGTTTAAATAATGCATTAAGATTTTGCTACGGAATAATTACATTTTCATATTCAGAAACACAGAATAATGGTTTGTGCAGTAAATGCCAATAATAGGAGTAAAGAAAGGAAATCATATTGGCAAACGCAGTAATGACTAAAACAGAATTGCCTGGAGGAGAAGAAGCGAAATGTACTCCAAAATGTGATCCTCATTAATGGAGGTATAAATTAATTAAAGAATGGTTTATTCTGTAATGGAAATGTATTTGACGGATTACATTATAGGAAATATGAATCACAATTAACCTAGTTTACATAGCGATAATGGGGATCTCTAAAAGATAATTCATCTACTTTGTATTTTGTACACATATTTCCTAAACTTCTATGAGTTTCTTTTTTTATTCCCAAACCAGCATGTACTCATTTCAAATTAAATTAGAATGTTGATATCTCATTTCTAAGAAAATTGTTCTTGGTACACAGAAAAAAACACTTTTCTATCTATTTTTAAAAAAAAAACGTTTTTACAGTGTAAAGTTCAACATTTTGAACAAATTTCATTTTAAAGCAGCACATAGAAATTTTCTCTTAAGCATGTAGAACACCTCCGCCATATTTCTATGATCATTCTATTTATTTGCACGGACATTCCTTTCTTCGTATAATTCCTTTCAGAGATGAAAATGTTAACTTCTATTTAAAACAAATTCCTCGTCATATTTATTTGACAGATTGTGTTTTATAAAATGGATTGTACGTTATTATACAGATATGTTCCAGATAAACGTAGCCTACCTCAAACAGATGTTTCTATGAAGTAGAAGACGGCATAGATTTTACCTGAAATTTCAAATGGTTCAATGTAACTTGAAACGTGGAAGTTATTCAAAGTCACTATAACACAATCAAACACTGGCTAACATCAAGAGAATATTCTCCCATTGCATTTTGCGATCACTCAGTTCGAAGCTGTATCGTGTAACTTATGTTCAGGTGTTGAACGAAAGTGACAAAGAGAAACTTTACAATTATTGTTTGTAGTTGCTTACGCAGAGTGTTACATGAAGAACCGCTGCACGGTCCCAAAGTTGGTATTTGGTATGCAGTATCGGGTTAACAAATTGTGAATCCTATATTTTTCGACATCATCGTCAATACTGTAGTTTATGTGAACATCTTTGTACTACTACTAACCCTTTAGGTGCGGGAGTACGTTTTTTTAAAACAAGATGGAGCCATGTGCCACACGTCGAGAGCGCCTCTGAAGAGAATTCACGATGAAGAGAATTCATGAAGATCTGAACAATGGATATTGAGCACATATAAGTGGCTACCGCGTTCTCCTGACTTAGAACTTTGCGATTTTTTTTTATCTCGGGATAATTTAAAACCAAGGTGTACGCCAACAAACATCAGATGTTGGACGACCCGAAGGAAAATATACGTCATTCAACTCGTGATATCAGAGAGGCAGAGTTGCATAAAGTGAGACGCGCCTAGATATGGGCGTGGATTATACCTGAAATCATTATCGGTATCTTCTGTAATCATAAGTACAGACAAATCAATATTTTAAATGATCTTTTGTGTGCAACTGTTGATTAAAGCACTGTTAATTTCTTATGGACACTCTATACTTTATTGATACATTGACTACTAATTATTAATTATACATTGCGTTAATATTTTTCAGAAAGAAAATTGCACAAATGAAAAAAAAAACTCAGCCCGTTAAAACACCAATTAACTTATTTTACCAGTACAGTCAATAAATCCGTGGACTGGCATCTAGAATATAGGCAACCAGTAGGGCCCAGATGTCGTCATGGCTGCTGTGCACACGTCCACACACACACACAGACACTGACACATACACTTATACAGATCCACACTGACCTTCAAAATAGTCACCATTTGCAGCGATGCACGTCTGCCAACATTCGTAGAGTCGTTGAAAACATGTTTGAAAAATGTTAGCGTTAGCAGACATCTTTCGTAGGGCATGCTTTGTGGCAGTGATGATCTCCTCGGGAGAATGAAAGCGACGTCCACGTAACTTAGCTTTCAAGCTAAGAGAACGAAATCGCATGGTGCAAGATCAAGTGAGTATGGAGGATGTGGCAAAACGGTGATCTGCTGCCTTCCTGGACAAGGACAGAGCAATGCACAGGAGCGTTGTCGTGCAGCAATATCCAGTCCTTCCTGCGCCAAAGTTCAGGACACTTACGACGTATTGACTCGCATAGGTGGCTAAGGATTTCCTTGTAGCGAGTCTTGTTGACAATTGTTCCTCGTGGGATGAATTCCATGTGGACAATTCCCTATGAGTCGGAAAACAGTTCAAGCTGCACTTTCCTTTGTGACCTGTCTTGTCTCGTTTTTTTTATTTTTTATTTTTTGTTTTGGAGATGATGGTGATTTCCAGGTGACTGCTTGCCTCGTTAGTTGTGCATGTTCAAGTTATGGACATGTTCAAGTCATCCATCAGAATTTTGTGACACGTACCATGGCTGATCCGTACTGCTGCTTCGATGTCGTCTACCTACTGGGAACGGTTAGCGCGCACCACCATTGGAATCTGTAAGATCTTGCGTTCAGTTTGGACTGTTGTTGGCCGACCAGTACGTTCATCCTTCTCTAAAGTGTTTCTCTCCTCCGCAAAACGTTGGTGCCACTTAAACACAGCACTGCGGCTCAGAGCATTGTCACCGTACACTTGCCTGATCATATGCAACGTTTCTGTTGCAGATTTGCCTAATTTTTGGCAGAACTTGATGTTTGTCCGTTGCTCAAACTACGACATTCTTCAAGTCCGCCGCGGCGCATTCAACTCCTTTCACAACAGAGAAAGCACGACTATTTACACTCTATGCACACACCTGCCTCTTGCTGGGTCCATAGACAAACTTCCACTGATTCCTCCAGGACCTCACGTCTCAGCTGTAGTAGTACACCACTAGCGCCACACTGCGTCCAGTCCGCGAACTTATTGACTGTAGTGGTATTACTCGAAAAGAGAACTTTAAAAATCCACTTCAGAAAGACATAATACAAAAAGAAAATCCTACATAAATAAATTAAATGTACAAACCTGACGATGGCCGTGACCTGTACCCTGAAGTAGAATCCTAGCGTAATTAAGAAGAAAGCGATGTCACATACAAACAAAAATTGAATCAAGATAGTGAAAAAACATGAATATCTTTTAGTCGCCTTTCTTGAGAAAATTGTCGTTGCTCATTGAAATTAACAAACAAAAAGAGTAGAAATATTACAAAACGTTTGGATTTATGAACCTCTTGATGTTGAAGAGGTCATTTTACAAACGATTAATTGATCAAATGTTGGCCTCCGCCTAACTTACATCATGGCAGGAATTACAGCAAAAGTTGGAAACTGACACTTCTAAACGGGAGAAAATGTGTTATGGGTCAATATGAACAGCAAGATAGCTATGTAAAGCAAGAATACTACAAAAGAAGAGGAAGAAGAAAGATAAAGAAGAATCGGAGTTAATGAGGCATATGAAATTTATGAGATGTTAAAAGACTAAGGACCTTAATACAATTGTGAATATTAAATATCATTTAATAGTAACTTTATCAAGAAAGAAACTGTAGATCTTGTAGATCAACTATAAGAAATCTGTTAATTTAACTTTCAATATATAAGAAGCTTTCAGTACATTTACACAAGTGGATACTATTTGTTTTGGTTTTAATAAAGCCTTTGATAAAACTGGTCATGACATTTTATTAACCAATCTCTCTAATTTTAAACTACATCCATTCTTAAAACGAAAAACGAAGGGCTTCATATTTTGTAAAGGAAGAAGTACGTAGTTTTAAAGCAATTTGAACTGCGGAGTACACCACGAACTCCGAAGTACCACGAGAATCAAATTTGGGTCCGCTCATTTTCATATTTTATGTTTGTGACTTACCATTAATAGTTTATAATGTATGCTGTAGATCTTAACATGAAAATTCGTTCCATATAGGTTTAGAGATGCAGTATTGCTATTTAAGAAGTTTTCAGATGGAGTATTGAGAAATTTCAGCTGGCATATTATCAACCTGGATGACACTACTTACCAACCTATTCCTTTTACTCCTACATACGTAATGAAATACGTATTTTATTTTCTAATATTCACTTAGATATATAACATTTCTTAAAAAGTGAAAACACTTTATAACGTAAGAAATCTTGTATCAAATAACACTCAGTAAACCATAAACAGTTTGTGCTGATCAGGAAAGAACGACAGTAAGCCTCATGGAACACCTTACATACTCTTCAATTTACTTCATCGTTATTCCATTGTACTTATCACACCTCAACTTTTATTCCAATGCTTCTCAAACCTAGTTTTATCGTGGACAGAACGGTGGCTCTCCTTTTCATGAACAGTCAAAATTACCTTGAACACAACCATAATTTCTATCAATAGAGCAATAAATATGTTCGAAGAAGGAAATTTTTCTTTTATATATTTTGGCCTTGTTTGAAATTTGAAGACAAGAACTGTACTAATAAATATCACTGCTAATAGAAAACTTAGAGATACTAACGTCCCTAGAAGCCATTTGGAATCGTCTGGTTTTCAGAATAAACATTTCAATTGTAGCGCGTCAAAGATTAATTTTGGCAATCTTTCCAAGTCTCACAATAATACATTAGACAATTACTTAACAATATCAGAAATCCTGGCAACCATTTTGTTCACCAATGTTCAACGAGTTAAAGCCACACAAATTGTCAAATATATGGTATCTTATGCAAAAAATGAAATTACTATCTTCTGTAAAAAATCGACTCATTCAGATTGGACAATTAAAAACATAAATCTATTAAAATGCTAGAAAGTGACCTCCATTTTGATGAAAGTGAAATTAACTATTTACTGACATGAACTGGGATTATTTTTGATTGTGCTTTTGATCATTTTTGCTTTTCATGTGCTATCCTTCTGTGAAGGTTTTAAAGAGTAATAGAGCAGCATAATAATATAGAAGTTAAAGTGTTTGGCATTTAGGTTAAAATCCACATATCAATTCAAGACTGCAAACTGTTTCCCTTTAATAATCACACAGTGGACAAAAATCTGAGTGGGAAATTGTAATCCCATTTCGTTATACTGTATAGTTAATATACAATTCACGTAAATTTTTATTTGTTTCGTACAACATCAGAGTCGCATTCTTTTGTTCTTTGTGAACAGCAGCTTTTGCAGTTAGAGAAGTTGAGTGCGTATAGCAAAACTCTCTCCTCACAGGAAAGAGCCCTGGGCACCCTTGTTTTGGACAAGGCTGATATTGAAACCTAGAAACGATAAACCCCTAAAGGTAGTCTTTGCATAGGTTAGTGCCCTCTCACAAATAATACATCAATCGTTTAATTGCCAACCCATAATTGAATATATGGCGTTGAAACAAAACTACAATTATATATTATTCTACACAGGTTTAGGAAATATATAGAAATAAAAAATGTGCCTGGAAAAGGTGTTATGTGAATTTTTTGTAAAAGCTTTATAATTTTGTATAACTATTTTGATATGTTTGAAATATTTCTATCCTCTCTGTGGCTAATAAATAGCATTATAAGTTTTATCTAGTTTCTTTGAATGTCGTGTTTTGCTCTTGAAATGCAATATATGTTCTTGCTGATTTGAGAACTATGCTCACTTGCTATCTTTGGATAAATACTGCTTTTTCCTCCTTGCGTGGTTTCTTCTGAATGAAAAGTGTTGAAATCTCATCTATTGGTGCAGCACATGATATGGAACAACTAACGGAAGCTAATATGACCAGGTAATTCATTTAAAGTAGCAACGTCAAGGAAAATATTTCATCATTCTAACGGATTAACTTTCCTTGCCAACATCCACAAGGAAATTTACCTCATGTTTCTTCCTTTGACTGATTGTGCGCTAAATCTGGCTTGACCGCAGTGACGTCAGTGTTCATGTTCAAAAGCCACATCAGAGCTAAATTCCATGCTAACAATTTGATTTTCATGAAATTGTTCGCTTGCGTAAAATATACTGTACACTATTGGTATGTTAAAATGAAAATAAAAGGTTTAACAACGAGGTAAAAAGCATCCTTTTGTTTGGTGTGCCTCGTAGGTAGAGTACACAGTTGACGTGTGGTGATTGAGTGCGCAATTCTCTTTTCTATTAAGAGAGAATTTATTTCATTGGTGTGGTAACCAGTGTAAACCATTATAGTTAAATAGATTATCATGTCAACACAGTTATGTATTTACCAGTATATGCACCATTGTCCTCAGCTGAGAAAGGCATGTTGTCTTTGCTTCAGAAGGCCACACATTTCCTTGTGTATGGTAGAGAATGTAAGTGAAATCTTTCCTAATCAATAAGAATGTTGGTAGAAGTTCTGTCATTTGTTGCACAATAACAAATTTCGAATGACACTCCTTTCTGTAACAGGCCAGACAAATTTGCATTTATCAAAACTTTGTCATTAGAGGAATTTAAAGATTCGGACAAGCGATTTCACTTACAATACGTTCCAAAACTAACCAAAAAGACCCCTTATCATGTTTTGAAATCTTACAAAAAATGTCCTCACATACTTTATTATGGGGTTAACAAGAAAAAGCAGCATAGCTACTCCTTAGAGTCCAAAGATGTTTTCACCCCATTCCTTACGGCATTTCAGAATTCAGACACATCAGAAAACGGCATTTCCAATAAGTAAGGATGTTTCAACATCCAAACATTACACTATATGTCTGACGTTAGCTTTTTAAAGGCAATACTTGATGCAACTAACACTATTTCACAATTATCGAACCTTCAAATTAATATTCAAACTAACATTAGCGTCTCGTTCGAAAACTAGTGTTATTCTTCAAAGTTTCATGTGGTTACTCTTCACGAAGTTATTTCAAGAATTTCAAGGCTTTTATAGTAATTTGTTTTGTTTTATCAAATAATTGCTGGATTTAAGGCTGCGTAGCTTTTTTCTTTGTATTTCAGCAGTTTATAACTCATTTACAAATCAAACATAAATAAAATAAAATAAATTTCAATTACAATGAATATTTTTATATTGTACTGACTTCTTCGTTTCTTTATGCGCGATTCGTAAAGGAGTCATGCACTTCTGTGCAGAAAACAAGTACACTAGAATGATTTTTGCATACTCAATCACTTTTGCCTTGCTTCATGGTTTATGTACCTTACAAACTGATAGGAAGTAGGATATTGCAATTTTAGTCAATAGAATCATTCTTGTGTTTATTACTCTTGGAATGATATATGAACGTCGAATATCTGTCTCTAAGCACCAGCTGACTTTTGAACATGGATAGACTTTAACAAGTAAATCGAATACTACGATTAAGATGATTTAATAATGGAAAGGTGAGTACTGGACATAGATGATTTGCTTTGATAATTTAGCCTGTAAATTCTATGATTCTGCAGATAATATTCTCTACGCCAGTGGTATATAGGTATACGCGATTGAAGAAATCGTTGAATGTCTTACTTTTTGACGTTCTATTTCCCCTCAAAAGAATATTTAACCAGATTGGGTTGAATAAATTGTCGAAAAGATGGAATTTTAAGGGATTTTTTATGTTCGCTTTACTTTGTGTTGTTGAGTTAATGCTTAGGTGGAGCGTACTTATAATGAAAAAGGTAATTTTGCCCTAATAATATTATTCGAGCACTACATAATCTTTTCCACCCATTATAATATACACATTTAGCACAATCAACATGTACCATCTTTCATTTTGTTTTATTGTAGCTAAATTTAATAAAGGTGTTTGTGTGGAATTACTTTATCATGCTATTTTTAGGGGTAGCACCACAAGTCCTAAATTCTAGAAGTCCAAAATTTCAGAAATCCTAAAAGGCAAGAAGCCAATTCTCTGGATTTTGCAGAAGTCCTAAATTGAAGAAGTCCTAAATTGCGTAAGTCCTAAATTGCACAAGTCTTAAACTTGTTTTGTGGCGCTGCTATCGCGTCGCAAGCCCGTCTCGAGCTTACTTTGCTATATGGGAATATGTATTAACTTGAAGATGTCTCAATATTCAGGAGCCTAAATACCATTTTTTTTTTGTTAACTTACGTGTGAGTTTGATTATCCACTCTTGTTAGACTAAGCCTTTATTTTATGTGTATTTCTTATGTATTTTAAACTATGTACTGTCAACCTAGTGAAACTTGTATCAACTAACTTACTTTTATTACTATTTTGGTTCAACTTGCTCTTATTCTTCATATTCAGACGCTGAAGTGAGTTAAATTCTGAACTCAGTAGAGTGATTTGGTAAGACAGGACATGAACTAAGGAACAAACGAGATAAAATCTTAAATCTCAAACAGGTCCGATTTGCAGGCTTGAAGCTTCCACCAGCATTACTTTATCGCTTAGTTCTTGAATTGGAAATATATTCGGTGGAATTTCCTTAGTTCCTAAGTTTCGAATAAAGTTGACTGAAAATGAATAGTTTGAATTACCAGAAAAATATAATATTGTGCGGTACCAGTTTATATGCTCCTGAACATGTTTTGAATGGAGCTGTTCACTTTTATTCCTAATTTGTGGGTCGTCAAATAACGAAATTGATGGATTTAATCGAATATAAGAATCAATTGTAGTCAAGCACGTATCCTGGCTCTATAGCGAAATTGATGGATTTAATTGAATATAAGAATCAATTGTAGTCAAGCACGTATCCTGGCTCTATAGCTAGCAGGGAGTAAATAAATTTACTGGAATAACTTCTACGTCAAAATAGCTTTTGTGTTGATGAGCAAAAACTGGGTGGTCAAGGCCTACACCAATCCATTACTACAAGACTGGTTGCTAAATCTCGGAAAGACACATTATTATTATTATTATTATTATTATTATTATTATTATTGATATGGGTGTGGAGATATCTTGGAAATACATTGTCGCAGGTAGTCACCCAAGTAGGGAATGCAATCCCGACAGGATTTTAGACTTGGGGGTTTTAGTGTATGGCTTAGCAAAATTGCTCATTGTTTCAACAAGAATTCCCAGCAGTTTAGAATCAGCATAAATTTCAACTTGGAAGTCTTTGAAGCAAATAATAATAATAATAGAAAAACACTAAATGGTAAAGAAATTCTCCATAACAGGCCGGACATTACCTGCTGGGAGCCTAAAGCCTCGGTTAAAAGCCGAGTAGTTGTTTGGGTCCCATTTTAAGCTGTAGGTCACGTCTCTATATAACCTCGCTAATAATAATAATAATAATAATAATAATAATAATAATAATAATACCGCTTATCCGAGTGGTTAGCGCTCGTGTCTACGGTGCACGTGGTTCCTGGTTCGATTTCCGGTGTGAGTTCTCAAAAATTTCGGTGTTGAACCAGAATCGTGAGGACAATTGGGGAGCTTCTCATTAATATACAAATTACATAACGCATTTGTCAATTATTTCAGTAAGGTTTTCTATGAGAACTAACTATGGAAAAGGCAAATAACTCTTGAGGATTTTATTTCTGATGAAGTTTTGACTATTAACAGCTAGCATAGAACGGGACTGACTTTCTAGAAATAGCTCGAAGTGGCCAAAACATCCAGTCATAATTCACTTCAAGTGAAATAAGTTTTTAAATATATGAAATTGATTATAATTATCTAATGTATTATTATTATTAAAAGGAACAGTTGCATGTTGAAATCTCACTTCCATAATGTAAAGCAGTCAATAATATTTGTACGATGTGAGACAATTCCAAATAATGTAGTGTCCTTTTCACAAGCAATCACTTTTTGTCAAAAAGAAGAAAGAAACGTATATGACAATTTGGGATTTATAGATAATCTAAACGAGTTTTCTCAAGCTTATCAATATCACTTCAATAGGGCGGACGAAATATCCACTGTATTTGTAACGTTTGGTTTACATAAGCGGCGGTGGTTCTCTTGTCTGTGTCAATTTTGAGAACTAAAGCAAAGGGACGAAACTTGCACAGCTAAATTGCACAAGTCCCAAATTCCAGAAGTCCTAAAAGGCAAGAAGCCAGTTCTCTGGATTTTACAGAACTCCTAAATTGCAGAAATCCTAAATCGCACAAGTCCTAAACTTTAGGACTTGTGAAAGTTTTTTAGGACTTGTGAAAGTTTTTTAGGACTTCTGTAATTTAGGACTTATGAACGTTACCCATAATGACGGCTGAGATTGGCAGGACATGTAGCTCGATTGGGGGAAACCGAAGGTTATATGCCATCCTGGTTGGGAAACTAGAGAGAAAGAGAGCTTTATGGGAAAAGCAAGATATCTTTGGAAGGACAATCTTAAAAGGAATCCTCGAGAAATAGATATTCGTGATGAAGACTGTTTTGATTTTGCCCAGGATAGAATCCAGGTGAACGTTTACTACTGTGACGATGAACTTGTGCGTTCCATAACCCACGTAGTTAGTTAGTTAGTTAATCATCAGATGTTTAAGTTTCAACGTGCCTCAGTGAATACTGCGGATATCAAACGCTTATACAAACTGCGATTGTTTTAGGAGACCAGGACGATGTCTCGCCCATACTTTCTCAAATTCTTAATTTCTTTAGTTACTTTCATTGAGTTAAAAGTCAATCTAACCTTTGTATAAATTGTATTTACATTGTTAGGAGAAACAATGTGTAAATATGTCAATATACCAGGGTGAGTCATATGTTCGTAGCGTTTTCATCGATAATGTGCAGCACCCGCCTCCCTCTGTACCACAGAAGCCTATTCGGCGAAGTACATCCCATCACACTGTATGGTCCTTCTCCAATGTTCAACCAGTGACACAAGCCCCTGACGATACCAGGCTGCAGGCTTTGAAGCAAAGAACTCAGTAATGCCAGTTGTAACATCATCCACGGAATGGAATTTTCTGCTCCGCAGAAAGTGTGCCATGGAACGAAACAGATGAAAATCAGATGGCGCAAGGTCGGGACTGTAGGGGTGTGTGTGGTAAAATATCCACGCCATCCATGTCCGCAATGTGCTGGCAGACTCTTCTTGACCTGTGGCATGGAGGGTTGTTAAATTGAGGAGCAGTCGCTTTCGGTTCACCAGTGCTGGATAACGACGGCGCACAATAACGTATACCCGTTGCAGCTGTTCAGCATACATGTCCCATCTACGGAACGACCATGTGGAACGAGCTCCCAGTGTACCGGACCTTCGAAATTCTACTACATACATAGCATTGTCTTCTCTTCAAACCGCCCTCTTTGAACCACTGGCTGTGCCTCGAGTACCTGGTCGAAGCCATTGTTTTCCGGTGTCAGGATAACGAAGAAAGATCCACTTTTCATCATTCGTGAAGATCCGCCACCACGACCTGTCGTCAGTTGGGTTTCGAAGCAGTTCTTCACACAGGGCCTCGCGTTGTTGAGCTTGAGCGGGAGTCAAACCATGGGGAACCATTCTCGGTTGCCTGGAGAGGAACCCAAGTTGATGCAGATGACGAACGACACTGGTTTGTGATGTCTGGATCTCATCTGTAAGCTGACGGGTACTGGTTCCTGGGTTTTCTTCAACAGCGTTCAGGGGGGCATCGATATCCGTCATCACAGGGCGTCCACTCTTGGGCTTGTCATCGAGACTGGTGTCACCAGACCGAAAACGATGAAACCACTTTCTAGCTGTGGACGGGTGGACAGTACCTTCACTTTCTACGGCACAAATTTCCTTGGCTGCTGCTGCTGCATTCAACCCCTTTTTCCAGTAATGGCGCAGAAGCACACGACACACAAGTTTCTCCTCAGCCATTGTTCTGCCAACTGTGTATTCAACGCGTAGTTCCTCCCACACACCGTTAGCGCTGTGACCAGACAGACACGTGACACGCTTTCTTCCACCCCCACCTTCACCTGTTCTACACGTTACACATGGTTTTCCGGCATCGAGTGGGCGGGGCCACCCAACGCTACGAACATATGACTCACCCTGGTATTTATAAAATGAGTACCTAGATAATTATACAGAAAACAGACGATGATACCATATTATGGTAAAGTCGGATGAATCGGATCAGTGTCTGAACAGGGTCAATTTTGTGTTTAGCACTCTAGTTAGTTCGTAAGACAACTGGTTCTACAAGCTGTGCAGTGCTGACTCCTGGTGTTATAGCTTGGATCTTCCTACTTTATAAGAAAATTGCTACTTTATAAGAAAAATATGTAACAGACATGTCGCGGGAACTTGCGGCACCCTTTAGAAGGTAAATAAGCAACAAATTAATGTTGTTTTAAAATAGAAGGCATTGCTATTTTAATATATCTATATGCAGCGTCGTGTGTGTGTGTG
>JAGDQP010028279.1:0-24276 GCA_022664845.1 Lepisma saccharinum | reverse complement strand
ATCACTTCGCCAACTACTAAGTCACATTTACGGGACAAGAAAAATATTCCAATTACAGAAAACATGTAAAATAAATTACAAGGAATTAACATTTAACGTCTTAGTCAAATTGTATTGCCAAGAAGAGAAACCAATATATAGACCAAACAACTTTATTTTTATATGGGCCAGTTTAGTAACTTTGTACTTCGGCCCGTCACAATTCGCCTTTAGATGTTAAAATCCACACACATGACCCTGCCGGAACTCAAACCCGGGACCTTCGAGCCGATGGCCTATCGTCGCAAACCGCTCGGTCGGCAGACAAAACTATTTTAATACTTGATAGTCCATCTTATACCGCCCTCAGCCTTAGATGTCTAAAGGTCACAAGTAAAATTCAATTCAATTCCATCTTATACAAGAACCTAATGCTGCTTACGGATTACAATTAAAACGTGAAAGAACGTGGTGCATTCAGGCTTTATGAAAACTAAAACAGCGTGCCTTCCTTCAAGAACTTGTCGTTTAACTGAAATCATTAGAAAAGTCTGTTATAATACACAGCACTGGAGAGTGTCTTTCATAAACGCGATAATTTTGTACTATATGAAGTTATTCTTTCTTTTACTCAAAAAGCCTCTAGAAAAAGCATTCTTCAATAATTTCATCTTTTACTGGTGGTGCTATCTAGTGGCAATCGTGATATCTAACAGCAATCCACAGCTCGAAAAGTGTTAAATATGGGAAAGTAAAGATAAATCAATTGTTTACCATAAACCGTTATATTAATCTGCTATGCACATTAGTTGTGTCAAAATTGTTTCCTGCTGCAGAAATAGCAGTCATGGCTACAATTTTATACCTCTAGATGAAGAAAAATAAGATTACATGATGCGAAACGAGGTAACTTTATCATGTGGATGGCGGCCATGTTAATTTTAACGAAGTTCACGAAGTCAGAGCTAGTTCGTTTCGTGCGCGAACGAAATTAACTGAGAGTGACTTTCCGAACGGCTAACTAAATGAACGAACTTCACGAAAGTGGTTTCCGAACGCTTCGTGAGAGAACCAGATTAACGCGTTAAACTCGTTCGTAGTTTCCGAACGAGCCCATAGTCATAGCTATGCAATACCGCTATGGGCTGCTAAATTTAGTATAATACACACTAGACCCAGCAGAACTTTGCATTTTCTTCAATATTACACTAATATCTCTAAGGCACTTCGCGAATGTGCCTTATCAGTTTTATCAGAATATGCCCTATCTAAACTACTCCGGTTTTCAACAACTTACTTGTGCGAATAAAACTTCTCAGCCTTGGCCAACATAAAATATGAGAAACGAGAGTGACTTCTTTGTGTGGACCATTAATTAAGGGTGTGTTTGTCTGCGATACCTTCTCGTATTGAAAAACTGTAGAAAAATAAACAAGCACATGTTTCCCACTGAATTGTAAAAATGGTGCAATTCTTGACTATACTTTGTTTAATACTGTTATATGAATTATATTTTTATACTTCATTAAGGGCTAAGGTTTTATACTTCATTAATAACATCAGTAAACTATTTAATGCATATATCTGGTTTGTATATGCTAATATTTTCCATTTTAATAAAATGATTATTGTGGATTTTCGCGGCACACCCTTTGAGAATCCCTGAAGTATATAGGTTACACTGTACGAAATGTGCTGAACTTAGAGAGAGTTCATTTTATGATATCACGCTATGTTTTCATGCTACGTATCCTCGTACATTATTCATTTCTTAATTTTATTAAGAAATTATTAGTACTTCGTTTTTAAAACTTGATATTTTTTAAAAAGTTAAGTACCTGAAAGATTGAGCCTAGTTCCATTTAAGTTTATTATTCAAATAGGCACTTCAGTCATCAAATTTAAAATATGTCCGGAAATCCGGAAAGGAAAAGGTGGTAACCCTATGTCGTGGTAATATAGCGTCCTTTCCTATTCGGCTGTTTGCTTATGGATTACAAGAGAAAGTGAAGATATTCATATTATTACTTGATGCAGAAATTAACATACATGATGGCACAATAAACATGTATGAAGATCTAAACCAAAGTTTTTAAGGGAAGTGTATAAATTAATACAATAGTTTAGCTACTTCTGCCATAGAGCACTGAAAATGCCTCAAAATGCCATATTTTGCTTTCCTATACCCGTGAAAGGTACTAAAATGCGTAAGAATTATGAAAAAGAGATTTAATGTGAAAGTTCCGGTGTGATCTAATAGCTATTGTTTCTCTTTAGCGGGTGCAATGCAGTTCAATTAACGTGATTTTCATTGTTTTTCTGGTACGTAGAACACAGAATCTGCTGCAAGCATGATATATGTGAAAGAACACAATGTAGATGGTACTATAATTATGTTTCTTAGCACTCATACTATGATTTTGAAACAATATACTTTCTGCGCATGCGAAATAATGAAACACTATATTACAGAAGTAGACCTAATGAACTCGTGATGTAAAAAAAAAACGAAAAAATTGAACGCCGGAAAAAACAAGGAGAAAACTTTTCTAAATTTTTCATGTTACTTTGAAAAAAAAAAAAATTCTTTTTACTATTACGGAGTTCCTGATATTATTTGATAATGAACGAAATAGTTAAAAGTGAACTCTTGTTAAAAATATACATAAAAAAACTATATTGGGACTGTCTCTGACAAAGTTTTGTAGTAACTTATTATTTCTTTCCTCGATCTGAGGAAAACATGCTTAAGGCCATAAGTAGACGGAACTTTTCCCTGAGCATGAACATGTACATGAGCGCGAGATATAGTGGGTGTTTCAAAAGTCCTTTATCACCCCTTTTAAAATCCGTACGGATGTATTAAGAGTGAATTTGATTTGGAAATAGACAATAGGGCCAGGGGCAAACGTTTTGGATGATGTATCGTGGACGGCCGCCATCTTGAATTTCCATTTTTTATTTCAAACGATAGGTGGGTCATGTGACACATTACCTTAGGCTAGAATTTGCTCAGGATGTCAAATCTGAAATAAGATTTTATGTATCTTTTTTTGGTGAGAAGTTATGGACAACTCAATTTGATTATTCCTCTTTTTGCAGGTGGTGAACCATGCTGTTAACAACTGAGGAACGCATCCAGATCGCCAAATTGTGGGGTGGGAGAAGTGCCCATGCAGTAGCAGCCGATTTCAATCAGCGTCATCCACAACGTCGCCCTGTGTCACATGTTGAAGTGGCACAGTTATTAACCAAATTTGAGGAGACAGGCACGGTCGCGGACAGACCGCGCAGTGGACGACCGCGGACAGCCACGGGCGACGCAACAGCTACGGCAGTGCTGGCATCCTTCTCGATGTCACCACAGCGGAGCACACGTCGTCTCTCCATGCAAAGTGATGTGAGTCCCAGTTCAGTGTACAGGGTGCTACAGAGGCACAAGCGGCATCCGTATAAGATGCAAATGAAGCAACATCTATCCAAGGACGATCCCGATCGCCGCGTGCGGTTTTGCGAGTGGGCAATCGAGCAATTACGGCTAAATGCCAACTTCGAGATGGTGATACTCCATTCCGATGAAACCTACCTCTTCGTAAATGGGGAGGTGAATAGGCAGAACATGCGCTATTGGTCGCCTCAGACACCCGCATGGACAGATCCCTCCAAAATGATCGGTGCAGAGAAGGTTATGGTCTGGGCGGGTATATGGTCAACAGGAATTATCCGTCACTTTTTCATTCATGAAACTTTAACTGCGGAACGATACCTGGCGATGTTACAGGATCAGATACTGCCAGGTCTGCTGTCGGAAGATGGTACATTTCCCAGTTTTTTTTCAACAAGACGCGCCTCCCCACTTTGGCATCCGGGTGCATCAGTACCTGGATGAACAATTTCCTGGGGCATGAATTGGTCGCCGTGGGCCAGTTGAATGGCCTGCCCGATCGCCAGACCTCACTCCAATGGATTTCTACTTTTGGGGACACATTAAGGCTATGGTGTATGGTGTGAAAACTCGTGATCCTCGTCATCTTGAGAAACATATCATGACTGCCTGTGAGCAAATTTTCCCAGCTACCCTGCTCCGTGTTCATAGCAATTTGGAGAGGCGTCTGCACACGTGCATTGCCCAGCACGGAGCACATGTGGAGCACATTGTGTAACAGGCAAACAAACATCAATTGTAGTTGTCCAATACTTCTCACCAAATAGATACATGAAATTTGATTTCAGAGTTGACATCATGAGCAAATTCTAGCTTAAGGTCATGTGTCACATGACCCACCTATCGTTTGAAATAAAAAAATGAAATGCAAGATGGCGGCCGTCCACGATAAATCATCCAAAAAAGTTTGCCCCTAGCCCTACTGTCTATTTCCTACATCAAATTCACTCTTAATACATCCATACGGATTTTAAAAGGGGTGGTAAAGGACTTTTGAAACACCCTGTAGTCAATTCGTAACGTAAGTGGAAAGTCTGTTGTGCATATTTTAACGCGTACGAACATTTAATTTTACTAAGCCTAAACAAGAAATGTATACGGTGTGCTAAGTAGTGAATATTCATGATGAAAAAAGAAAAGAAAAACGAAAAATAAAACCATTTTTTTGCCTCGTGGAAAAGTATATAAGTTACGACATTTTTGTATCCATTGAAACCTAGTAGAAATTGGATTATCTTGATTGAATGTGGTACTATAAAAAAAAAAAAACCCTGCTAACCCAAGATTCATTGTTATTTCAATCCTTCTTCATTGATTAAAATGAACTACTTTCACAAATGTCTGTAGCATAATTACCTTAAGGGCTTGAGATGCCAGAACTATAAGCTATAGAAGTTTCATCATTACTCCATCGTATTCAAAATTGCACCGTGTGAAACACTATAAAATAGTGTATAACTTATCGCACGAAAAATCGTGTACAGTCTATTACACGAGAGATCGTACTAGAAATTGTATCGTCTAAAGTGAGCTTCAGAGACAGGATGCGGATGTAAATCCTTAACAATTTTCATGAATACGAACTATACCTTGTCTGCAAAATTTATTACCATTTGCACGATTTCACACTTCCTTTCGTGTTTCCTTAGTCCCGATTGAGTTTCGTACACGGTATTACATTTAGTGCATTTATGTGTTCGTGTTTTGATATAATTATAAGTTCGACATCGTTTGCATTACATACTCGCCATAGAACAAAACTTCATTCATCTACTATTATAACATCAGCGGACAAGCAGCTTTCGTACGTCAGATAATCCGAAGGAACAAAAGACGTCACTTCCGCTTTAGTAAGCCGCCATTTTAATTCCAGTGACCTGCGGGTAGACGCACGTTGCGGGTCGAGCTGAAAAAAAAAAAAACTTTCAGTCGCTAACCACGCTCTAAACCAATAGGTGCAAAAATACATCGTTCGGCGCTATAGGCTGCAAAAAGCATGGAAAAATAAATTGTAGGGAATTTTATTTCCATACTATTCACAGTAGATCGTGCGGTAAGGTATCCTCAAAGGTAAGGTATAAGCTACACTGTAGTGGCACGTACCCAGAAGTTAGTTTTGAGGAAGGGGAGGTGTCCGAGTGTGAAATTTACGTAAAATGCATGTAATGTTAAAAAAAATGATACTAATTTCACAATAAATCTGCATTTGGTGGGTGTTTGGACCCCTCTGCGTATGTCCCTGGCACTGTAAATATAACGGCCAAACCACCGTCTGCAAGTTCGTATAGTGCCTCAGTGGTTAAAACGTTGGCTTGCTGAGTTCAAATCCCGGCGGGACCAAGATTATTCTTTTTTCGCTCAAAATATATTTATATATGTTCATATTTATTATAATTACTTTCTAGCATTTTTCGTAGATTATATTAAATTAGTGACCATGGGTTAGTGGAGGTTAGATGCGGTCATGTATCTTTACACTTTCGTTTCTTTCTTTCGACAGTGTGCATTACTGCCCCGACCCGATCCTGAAAGAAGAAGTGTTAAAAGATTATTAAAAGCGCTAGTTCTAGCGACAAAAGCACTGCTTCCAGCTGCTTGGCGTAACTGCTTCCAGCGATGTCATTCAACGCGTCCTTGCAATTATGTATAAATGGTCCATTTCCGCAATTCACAACTGATATGTGGGTCAAATAAGGTTAACTTTATTTTGGCCTGAATTATGACTTTCTTGACTGACAAAATATTTAGGGTAATTTTCCTACAAAATATAATGAATATGTAAAGACAACAAGAGAAACTTAACGAATATGTGTTTCCGCTTCAGAAGTTAGGTCTTAAGGCAACATTCGGCGGTAATGGTTCAGATTCAGAGCGTTCTTTAAGACCTTTCTTTAACGGTATGAGTTAACAGATATACAACTTGTCAATATAGAATATATAAGCTACAATTAAGAAAATACTACATAAGTATCAAGATGCTACTTGCAGTTTCACACTAGATACAATAATATATATAGGTATAATATACGTATTTAAACATCAAACCAAGTGTTGTTGACAAAATGTGTTCGTTACATAAATATACGACTTCTCAATATCAAAAATCACAGGACATGAACTCTTCAATGTTATAAAAAGAACCAGCAATTAATAGCTTATTACAGTTTTTCTGAAGGATTGATCTGATTTAATATATATATATATATATATATATATATGTGTTGGGGGGGGGGGGGGGGGGACTGTCAGAATATTCTACTTCGCGAAAAAAAATCTACAAGAAGCACGATGTAGAACTAATAGTAAATATCCTAACAAGATCTCCTGAACCTTAAAAAAATCTCAAATGTTTTGTCGATGTTCCCCAGAATGCAATACAATATTTTGTGACGGAATAAAATGTAGCATAATAAAATTGTCGATTGGTTTGAATTGGAAGTTAGATAACGTATGAGGTAGGTTATTTGAGATAGTCTATTTGCAAGTTTATTTATATGTCCTTCCCACGTGAGTTTGTCAATAAAGATGCCTAAAAATGTCAGACTTTCAGAGAATTCGCATACTGAATCATTGATGATTATATCTGGCGTAGTCATGTATGTCGAGGGTCATAGGTTAAAATACATACTTTTTTTTAGCGTTTAAGTTTAACATAAAACCATTTTTCTATTTGTGCTATTACATTATTTACTTTCGACTGCATTATTTAGTTTCGATCTTTTCCGAAACAATTATACTTGTATCGTTTGCATAGAGAATAGTTTTACAGTTCGTTCCATTAACTGGCAAATCGTTGATATAAACGGAAGAAGAAGGGAGCATAGAACCGAACCTTGAGGAACTCCTACATATATTTCTTTGCGATCTGAAAGTATTTTCTCAATCATATTTGTGTTCGGATTTTTATATGTAACCTCAACAACCTGTGTTCTCCCATCTAAGAAAGACTTAAAGTATTTATTAGCAACCCCTTTTATGCCATAGCTTTGTAATTTGTTCTGCAAACTATCATGATTCACACAGTCAAATGCTTTAGATAAGTCGCAAAAATTTCTTACAGTATGATTCTTTTTATCTAGGTTTGAGACCACACTATTACAAAATTCAATGAGGGCCATAATTGTTGAGCCATGCTGATCTACTGTTATGATATTGTTCACAGTTAGATGACTTTGTAATTTCTTGAGAATTACAGTCTCTATTATTTTCGAATAGACAGAAGAGATAGTTATAGGTGTATAATTTTCAACATGTGACTTGTTGTTGCCTATATATTAGGGGTTTACCAGTGAACATTTCAGCTTGTCAGGAAAGATTCCCTGTTGTATTGAGCTGTTTACGATGTGATAGTACAGGTGATATTATATGAATCCATCGCTTAATCATGGTTATTGAAATTTCGTCTAGGCCAGTTGAGTGCTTAATTTTTATTTTCGTTACAACTGATATTATTTTATTTGCTGTAGTTGGAGTAATAAAAAATGAGCCTTCGGTAACGGGAAGAATATTCATCTTACAACAATCAATAGGTTTGTCAAAAGTTTTAGGTGCAATACTAGTAAAATATTCGTTGAAAATCTGAGAAACAATGCGCGGGGCTTTTGAGTATGCATTACAGTCTAGCACTTTAATTTTTATATTTTCGTATTCTTTTTGTTGTTTACCCGTTTCAGCATTTATTACGTTCCAAGCTGTTTTAGATTTGTTTCCAGCAAAATTTAATTTCTTAGTGTAGTACATTCATTTAGCTTTTTTAATAACCTTTTTGTATATTATTTTATATAACTTGTATCGCTGAAGATCGGGTCACTCTTTGTGATTATACATTTTATGTTCAGAAATTTCAGTTTCTCACTAGAAGTAACTTTTCCTTTCGTAATCCATTGCTTTCTTCTTGGTTGATTATTTTTTACTATTCGGTATGGAAAGACAGATTTGAATATTCGTGTAAACTTACTTAAAAATAATTCATACATTTCATTCACATTTAGCGTATTGTCCAGCAACACTAGAGACCAATCTTTGTTTGCTATAGAGTATAGACGTAATAAACTCTGCGTATTTGGTTTCACTAAAATTTCTTATTTGCCTAGATTTTAGAGGTTACTAACCTTGATAGTAGGTTCAAAAGTTACCAACATTTTTGAGAAAATCAAACCAAAGATGAATATTCGACGCTGTTATAGTTTTGCGTCACCAGAAAATGAAAAAAATGACAGGTAGAATGGTGAATATTTTTTGTTCGGCAATGTGAAATAAGCAAAATTATGTAGGCTGAGTAAAGTTTAGCAAAGTATTTTTTTAAAAAAAAGGCCATATGCCGAGGGTTTGCCGTTGACACCTCATACCTAAATTTTAGTCACCGGAAACATATATTTTTTTTAATGGAAATAAGAAAAATTGGCGGCTAACCTGGTTTAAAGTTTAGGGTTCGGGCATTGCAAGCAACAGATGACATATGAAAACCGATCGCAGCACCTGTCGGAGTTGTAACAACTGCTTGAAATTTTAAAATGCGTACATATGGGGTTGGACAAAAAAATCTAAAACATTTGAAAAAGTGTGAAAATCATACCTAGTATGGTGTGGGGCCTCCTTTTGCGTCCAAAACAGCTTGGATCCGACGTGGAATGGACGTATACAGCTCCTGAATCGTGGTGTGTGGAATGTTGTACCATTCTTCCTCCAAAACATGCTCCAGTTCCTTAAGGGATGATGGTGGAGGGTAATGAGACCAAACACGCCTTTCTAACACAGACCACAATGACTCAATGATGTTCAGATCTGGTGATTGTGGGACCCAGGGGAGGTGTGATTAGCTCCTGGTCATGCTCCTCAAACCATGATTGCACCGTTTTTGCAGCGTGCCAAATCATCTTGGTAGATGCCATCACCATCCGGGAACAATGTGTGGGCCATGGGAAGAACCTGGTCCCCCAAAATGGCCTCATACGCCTTAGCATTCATCATTCCATGCAGGGCTATGATAGGACCTGCAGAAAACCACGATATCACTGCCCATACTGTAACAGAACCATCCCCATGCTTTACAGTTGGGCGCAGAGCCTGGATCATAGGCCTGCGACGGTGTTCTCCATACGTAAACACGACCGGTTGTTGGAAACAAGGTGTAGGTCGATTCATCGGAATACATTACGTGTTTCCACTGATCAAGCATCCACTCCTTGTGGTCCTTGCACCACTGGATACGCCGCTTCGCATTTACTGCTGTGACCAGAGGTTTGGCGATCGCGGCAATTTTCATTTTCTGAAGTTCCCGTCGCACTGTTTTTGATGAAACCGGGTTCTGTAGGCCGGAATTGAGTTCAGACGTAATTTTCATTGCAGTGGTCTGCTTTTTAGCTGCTACAATCCGTTTTAATGCCCTCCTGTCTCTATCCGACAGGATTGTCTTTCAACCACTGTTGTGCTTTGCAGACCTTGTTTGCCCATGCATTGTGTATGCCCTCGTGACATTGGACACAATGCCTGTCGATACCCCCACAATGGTCGCCACTGTTGTCACTGAAGCTCCAACCAGACGGGCACCAACGATCATGCCTCTTTGGAAGTCTGTCAGGTCGCCCATTTTACCGCACCACTTGCACACCACGACACTCACAGGTGAACTGGGTACTGCTGACGGAAGAGGAAGGTCCACATGACACATTGAAAACAAAACACGATCGGCAACCGCAACACGTGGTGTACAGTGGCGGGCCACACTTACGTGTCCTGTATGACGTGTTTTTAGATTTTTTTGTCCAACCCCTATATATATATATACGCTTTACTTGTAAACAGCAAGAAAGGCAAAACTAATGCAATCAGAGCAATAAATGTGTGTACATGGCACCGAGCTGTAATTCATCCAACGGGAACTGATAGTGTCAATTATTTAAAATTAGAAAATGCGTATGTATATGCGTATGCGGAAGTGAAATAGTGACAAAAAATGTCAAATGGTTGTCTGCCTTCGTAAAACCATAACGGCACGGAATAATCAGTTTCCATACACTTTGTAACGCCCCAAGCAACACCGATAGGAGTCAGACCGTGTAGCTCGTAAACGCCAACCATGAAGTGGCCCTAACCTGGTCACCACCCATGAAGTGCCTAGATGACGTCACCGGAATATTCCCTGATATAAGGCTAGAGAGACCCCACTAGATCAACATAAATATCTCATGTGGATGGGTGGAAGTAACATGGTAGGATTCACGAACTATCTATCACTCGAGTCGCCGCCTTCAAGTTCATACACAAGCAATTCCTCACAAAACGAGCAAAGTCTTCCTTCACACTTTTCCAAGAAAATATCTTTCTTCAGAACAAGTAAAATTTGAAACCATTGACATGTTCATCCTCATGGATCTCTCGAACAACCCTCGTCACCAATGACTTAGGCACAAACAATCTCCAGGTTCTCTGATCCACTGCACCTTTAAGGCAGATGAGCCCTAAGTGCAAACAGAAGTTGTCATTATCTGAGTTCAACTTAGCTTTCACGGATTTACAATAGTCATCACCAGACTGAGTCTAAACATCTACACGACCTCTTCACGAGAAACATTAACAAAAAAACGTGTGCATTGAGCTGCTGTTCCCCCGTGACAACCTCGTCAGGAGAAAAAACAGATAAAGTATCTGCAACGAAGTTCTCGACTCCTGGGAGGTGGAGAAATTTTAAGTTCTGTAGCTTCAGCAAAACCTAGTTGTTCGACTTCACCCTTTCGACGGCTTCTAACTCTAAGGTCCAAAATGAAATTGAGCATACTTCCAAAGAAGGGCAACTAACAGTTCTACAAAGCAAAGCAAGAAAACTCAGCTATATTTGTGGCGCCAGTTCGCCAAGCCGAGGAAACGACGAAGTTGACGCTTCGTTTTCCGCAAAGGGAATCGTCGAATGGGTTCGTTCAGCTATGGTTGTACTTTTATCTCCTCACCAGGGTCAAAAAGGGTATCTCTGAAAGAGTTTTGATTTTCTGAAGTTAACCGAAACGTTAGCTTTAGCAAAGGTATCCAGTACACAAGAAAGATGTTGAATTGACGCCGAGTATATCGTCAAGGTAGACTGGTACGAAATCCTTAGTTGATATCGGGAACAACTAGTATAAAGCAGCCTGGATGAGGGCCCAATTCTCCTTAAGTTATATAGGTAGGAACCGAAAATTTTATTGTCTACCTTCAAATTTGAAAGCTGTGCAAGCATAACTGTCAGGGAGAAGGGGAAAAGAATAATACCTGTCTTTTAAATCTTGTATGATATGTAACATCTCTGATGGGTTCGACCTGCACACCAGGAGAAATATTATTATTAATAAAGGGTATATCAAAAACTGGCTTGATAGTACACTTATCTGTCTTCAAGACTACGTGAATAGGATTATTCTAATAGGACAGTTGCTCCTCAATAATCCGGTAATCCCCGACTGTAACCACTTCCCCATCAAAAGTCGGAAAGGCTCCCTTAAAGCATAGGGAATTGGATACGATTCTGGCCACTATAAGTTCATTACCGACCAACTGCATCTGTATTGGCTCGATATTGGCCGAACTGCTCGCTCAGAGAAGACGAACCTCTTGTTCATCAGAAGAGATAATAAGCGATCTCGTACTTAAAAAGGAAGATCAGAGCGCGAGGAAATGAAATAAAGAATCTCAAGACTCACAATGTAATCATTAGAAACTGAAACGTGGTTAATTGAACACATGTCTATTGTCAACTACGAGAAAGAGGCAACCACAACTTGACAGTCCGGGCCAGTTAACAGAAGAGGACTAGCACCCGCGTCTAAATGGAATTTCAAATCTAGAATGAAAGACATCACAAGCAATAAGCTAACCTTAAGGCCATCGCCGACAAAGATAATTAATTCAAAGATAAATCCCCGAATATTCAAGAGTATTATCTTAGAACCCTTGACCAAGTGACCTTCGGATCCTCAAAAGCCGAATAAATTAATTCCTGTAGCAGGCTTTAGCTTGAATCGAGGAAATTCGACTAGAATTTCATTCCAAAGCTTCAGGAATCAACCATGCAATCCACATCAAAACCAGCTATCCTACTAGCAACTTTGGGCGAACGACCGAATTCACTAGACCTTCATGCTCCGACTCATCATCTTCAACAATTAAAGAAACGTTAAAGAGAAGCTTGTGATGATTAGACACCACATCGGAAATAAGAGATATGTCATCATAAGACCGGCTTAGTTCAATCATGCGATCCGCAGACGACCCACATAGGAACTGTTCCTGGAGATTAGCTCGAGGGACACTCGGTCCAGGATGCACCACTTCAGAAGAAAGTCCAGAGATGGAGTTCGGCACTGCACTCACTGGACAATTCGGATCCGGTACTGCTACTGAGGCAGACCCGCCACTTGAACGAAAGTTCGACAAAGTTCTACAGGTGTGACAACCAAGTACGTATTTAGGGGTTGGGTCCGGACCACCCCCAAAACTCACACTTTTATGGGAAAATAGTATAACTTCAGGCGCAATTATATATATTTAATATACATTTCATGCCCAGACACACCTTGGACCCCCCGGAAGCCCTTGAACCCCTCTCAAAACCAAATTTGGATACGTGCCTGGTGAGAACAACATAGATAAGAACCTCTACGTCTGCTTTAATTACCATGATAACTGTTACCTCGGTAAGAATAATTAATGTTATGCCTTGTTTACATGACTAACATCGTACTGTGGTTAATGTTAACCAAGATTATTTTAGTAATGTTAACGGTAGTTACCGTTAACGTGGGTTACAAATTTAACAAGCGCCAACTCACGACGGTTATCTTACGTTAGTTATCTTGAATTTGAATTTATTTTAAGGCCTTTAGGCAACTATGGCTCAGGCCGTATGGATGATGATGGGATGAATTGGTGGAATGAAGAATGTGGGAGGAAACGGGAGCACCCCGAGAAAACCTACGCACACGGTGTTTGTCCACCACAAAGCCCACATGGCATGAGCAGGGATCGATCCGACGACCCCTAGCACCAGAGGTGAGCGCTCTACCAACTGAGCCACCGTGGCCCGCGTTAGTTATCTAACCACAAGATAACCAGGGGTGGAATGGAGGGTACATAACGTGTACCCACCTTGAAATTTTAGAAGGAAGCGTGTACCTACCTGAATATTAGAACAACGCTGGGTGCACGGTGGGTACACGCCGTGTACTCAACTATTTGCAACCCGGCACAGAAACAGAATGAAGGAGACGATCAAAACGGATTTATTCAGTCAAATGGTAGACGATCAAGCGGATACGGACGCTAGTAGAGATGACATACGTAATCACGGCTATAGAAAAACAATGACATTCTCTCTCTCACTACTGATGAACACAGCAAACGGTTTTTGATATATGTAATCTGACTCCTTTTTGTTATACATCCACAAATTTTTCGTTAAGAATTTGCCATTGTTCCAGGAAAATTGAAGCTATCGCGTGTCAGAAAACAGTCTGGCCGAAAATTTATGGAAGAGCGTGTACCCAAGAAAAAATTACCATTCCATCCCTGAAGATAACCGTTGAGCGCACCTCACTTGGTGAGTTAATTTCTTTATAGAGATATATAGCATCCTAGTGGTGCGTATCACCTTTAAATAAAATAATAATGGAAAAACAAATCTACAAAATGTTACGATATTTTCAATTTACTTAAGTTGAGTATTTTAGAATTTAAACCTCTACCGTGAAACCTTAGAGTATGGATAAATGCGATTCCTTACTCTAAGCCTGTAACCTGTTTCTTTACTGACAATGGCAATACAAGCACGATAACCAAGATAAGTTGCGCTGTCTAAACGTAACTTATTTCAACCATGCTTAGGGCCCGGATAGTTATGCATTTAAATTCCTAAAAAAAATGCACTAAAAACAAAATATGCAAGTAAATATGCACTTTCGAAAATATCTTACCTTTTGTAAATGCTTTATTCCAGCTACTGCAAAAGTCTTCAAGTTCACTGACCTTCATTGATTATTTAGCTCAAACTATTTAATATGTTAATACGTGCTGCTTTTAATATTTACTCTCTCAAATACATTTGTTCACATATTCAAATACACTTGCTTAGAGCAACACTTATCTCGAAAAGAACTGTTTTTTGAATAAAAATACACTACTTACATACTTAGATCATGATTGCAATTGATAATGTCATCGTATTTAAAATTTTCGAACTTGAAACTCATTCTCTTTTCGGGAAGAATGCTTTTGTACTCCGAAAAGAGCTTTGATTTTTTACATGTTTAACCGTTTGTATAACCGTTGATATACTTGGAACTTTTTTCATACTTTGTCGAGCACTCACAAACGGTGAATAACTCTTTTGTGCTGAAGATGTAAAACATTTTCATACACGACTGCAATACTGCAATCAAAGGTTTCTTTTCTTTCGGCATTGTCTTTAACACAGGAAAACTTTCGAACACTAATCCACACCACGCACACTGCAAAACTCACGGAAAAACTGGACTGGGCGACAAGTTCAGAGGCTCAATATAGCCATATGACTCTATAACAGCCCTGGGGTCGTTAACCTCGAATGCAGCGCGCAATCTCGACACTGGGAAGCACGGCGAAGAGACCACACTAATTAGGATTCGTTCCTAACGAAGAGAAACGGAGACCGTTTACTATTATATATGGTGGCCGAACGTGGCTCCGAACCCATATGTATTTAATGGCAAAATTAACACTTCTAAAAGGCAAAAAGAGCACAAATAACTTCTTATATGAAGGGAAGAAGCAATTAATGTTCATAATTTTTAAACACGCTGCACCTTGTTGAGTCCACTTATCTGGGAAATGCATCAAACCACAATAAAACACATACACTAAAACGTTCAGTTCCTATACACAAATAAAGTTCTTCAAAATTTATCACATACATCCGTGGGTAGAGATTTTCTAGCCTTTTCAATACACTCATTTCAAACATCAGGAGAGAAGAGTTCCATATCCAGTATTGCTTTTCAGACTAGCATCCTAAAGTTACTCCCGTGATTGGACCTGCAACTTCCATAACTTTTGTGGTGGGTTTATCGATGCCAACGATTTTTAGGCTTGCATCGCGTTTGTGGTGTTTTTAGCAAAATAAGGTCACCAGGATTCACCTTCCGGCTAGGCTTTACGGTGTCGTGATGTGTTGTTTGGTGCTTGGAATGTCTATCTTCGGTCCTCTTACTCATCATGGTTAATCTGCCCCAAGTGACGGATTCATCTACCGTCAACCCAAGTCTTTTGAAAACAGGAACTAATCGTTTCTCATTCAAATGTATCTGCACTGGCGCGAGGTGAAGGCTGTCTACTATGGTATAATTTAGAAGAACGATGTCTCACAACTTTACACCACCTTCTGTGATCATCCTCACATTAATTTCCACAGCCGGTTGATCTCTCCGTGGAGTCGCTCAACAGGGTTTGCTTGAGGATATGGCGTGACGAAATATACCTTCACCCATCGTGTTCCCATATCTTTGATGAACCTTTTTGATCTAAAACATGGTCCATTGTCGCAAAGCAGTGCTCTGGGAAGACCTAGATGAACGAAGTACGTTTCGGCACATCTAACTGCAGTTGCCGCCGTCGCATTTCTAACCTTGTACGCCACTAGGTGTCGACTGGAGACGCCGAGCATGATAAACAAAAAGTTTTTATTGTCTCGTCCTTTTGACAATTTTCCCACAAAAACCATGGAAACCATCTCAGCTTTCACGGTTTCCAATCTATGCGTCGATGGGTGAGCGTCAGGTTTATTACTATTGCAGTCAGTGCAGTTCCTCACGTATCGGCGTACGTCATCATACATAGAATTCCAAAAGAAGTTGTCTGCTATTACAGAGTGCGTTTTAGTGCTTCCAAAATGTCCTCTATTGCCCTGGTTATTTCTTACGATCTCATTGTTCAGGGAATTAGGCACAACTATTCTCCACTTTTCAGGTTGATGGAAATCTCTTAAGGAGGATGTCTTGCTCTATCTTATAATTCTTCTTGACGTTCCTTGATCGTTCAATCGGATCGTCCAGATAAGCTATGAGTTTCATGATCTCAGGATCTTCGCGTTGTTTCTGCACCCATACATCTAAACTTATATTTGCTAAATCACCAGGTATAACGCTGAAGTTGTTCACATTGACTACACGAGGCTGTTCGTAATTAGCAATATGCGACAAGGCATCTGTTGCCACATTTGTGATGCCTGGAATATATCCAATCTCTATGGATACCTCCTGTATCTCTAAACACAAATGATATAGCCAGCTGTTCCAATATTTGATTCGCTGGAAGTGGACTAGGGCCTGGTGATCCGTTAAAGCTGTTGTTCTATGTCCTAATAGCAAATTCCTCCAACGGCGTACTGCGAGCACTACCGATAGCATTTCAAGTGTAGTTATTGTGTACCGGGTCTCGCACGGTTTTATAATTTTCCCTATAAATCCTACCGCCTGCCTCTGGACGTCATGATCCTGGGCCAAAATCACAGCCGTTCCCACCATCGACTATCACTATAGTCTCTCTTCAGGTCTGGGTGCACCACGAGGATGTTTTTGCAGATTTCGTCTCGGATAGTTGTAAAGGAAACCTCGTGTTCCGCCTGCCATTCCCATTTTCGTTTCCTTCTCAGGACGGAAAAAGTGGTGCGGCCTTGCGCACACAGTCAAACCCAAATTTCGAACACTAGGTAAATAGTCCCAAAAGTGTTTGAAGTCCCTTCGTACTACGAGGTCGTACAAGTGACTGGATCATTCGAATGTATTATAGGTCCTTGCTGATACCATTGGGTGTCACTAGAAATCCTAAAAATGTAATGTGAGCTGCCAGCAATTTACACTTTCGAAGATTAAGGGTCATGACCGCGTCCTCAAATCGACTCAAAACCTCGTTTAACAACTTGATGTGTTCCACGGGATCCCAACCTCGAATCAGGATATCGTCGACATAAATTACAAATTTTTTCATTAAATGCACATTCATAACTTTCTGTAATGCGGCCATAAGGCACGCGGCCCCGTTTCGATATCCATATACAACTCGGTAAATCGATACATGTGTCCCTCGAATGCAAATGAGAAAAGGTCCCGGCAATACTAGGTTATTTTTATCTGCACGTAGGATTTCACCAACTCAAGAGAGATCCAGTATTTCATATTAAATTCGCAAAGAGGTCATCCACTCTTTCAACTTTCAAATTAACAAAAGGCGTATGCCGATTTAGCCCAGTCAAATCTAAAATTCTCACTTCAGTGGTTCCCTTCTTTTTCACTATAACCAAAGGATGGTAATGTTTACTAACGGTGGGTTCAAGGATTCCTTGTTGTAGCCACGACTTGATTTTTCTCACTTGTTCGCGATACCACAGAGGAATGGGACATGGTTTCTTTACAATTGGGTCAGTGTTCACCTTAATGGTGTATCTAAACTTGTTGCACTTGCCTGGACTAAGAGAAAATACTTTTCTTTGCTTCACCAAGGCGTCACGAATGCTGTCTCTTAACGTCATCCTCTGCTACAACCTCTTCGATGTCTTCGAGGGTGGCGATTCTACTCAAAGATTCTCTTCTTCGAGTTCCCTGGTACTGTCTGCTATCTCCGCTATGCATGAATTACATATTTCCTTATCCCGACATCGAGTTTCTTCACTTCTCGCTTCAGGGCCTTGTTCAACATCCGTCAACGACCTCAGTTCGTCAAGCATCGGCCAACCTCCCAACAGCTCTTCAGTGAATTGGCTGGGCACGCTGGTTAGTTCTCGGTCCCATCTTCTCACTGCCTCCTTCATAGAGTTAAGGCCGCTTTAGACGATACAATTTCTCGTACGATGAATCTTAGCGAAAGCAGTGTGCCAGCGTAAAAAGAAAAAAGTTGTGGATTTATACTATAGCATCTTGCCATATTGTAGCATTCTTGCTTGCACCCTCTGGCACTACTGCTAATCGTAAGATTCATCGTAGCATAAATGCTGTCGTCCAAAGCCCGCAATCTTTACTATCGCATGCGCAACGTTTTGCGTTAAAACATTGAAATGAATCATCTTCCACATGATACTCACAATCCCTTATTTCTATTGTGAAGTCACATTCCTTCGTCAATCGTCCCTTACGAGTTCAATTTCATTGATTGTAGCGGTATCTCTTCGCAGATGGATGGGATTTCTTTCAATGGGGACCCTGACTTCCTTTCCGCCACTTCAAATGAAATTTCTGAGCGTTCCAAGTCTAACTTTAAGTTAGTCATCGTATCTCTACCAATCAATAGGTCTCGGTTTCATACTTGCACCACGAAAAAGGAGTAATATCGTTCAATTCCGGTTAAACTAATAGGTAGTATGACTTCTCCTTTCTCGTGTGAGAGTAGTCAACAAGGATATTTTAAACGGGTTTGATTTTAAGATTGGACACTATTGACGCTACTCTTTTCCACACATCTAGGGAACATAACAAAGCTTCGGCCCCGCTATCTACCAAGGCAAGCACTGGTATATCAAGGATCTGTATATACACAAGACTAGAACAGTTCTCGTGATTTTGGAATTTTCCCTGTCGAGTGTGTTGTTTCGTTTTCCAAGTCACGCATGAATGTGACAAAAACTAATCTTCTTAACTTCCACCGACGTCTCTGGTTTCTTTTGCGATGCCATTCGAGTATTGGGTTATTTCCATCGGATGCTCTGTGTGTAACCCCATCCTCCGACCCATGAGGAGGGTAATTCCAACAGTTTTTTGAAGGTCGATATCTGCTAGGATCAGAGGAATTCTGACCTCCACTCGCACCTTCCATCGAACACATTTCTTGAGTCGACTATTTTACCTCACGCTTGTCCTCATTGTCCCGCTTACGTCGATCATTCCACCGACTTTGACGTTGCTGATCGTAATAATCGCGACGAAATCTCTCCGTCACGTTCGTAGTAGTTTGTTGGGATATTTTCAACCTTCTTGTAGTTTGGGCGTTCAGTCATTGTCCCCTCTTCTCGTACCTGCACTGCACTAATTCTTGTTCTACATTTACCAGACCGCTCATCCACATGATCTTTAAGATCCTGACCTCTTAACGAATTCTTTGACTTGTAGGTATAACGTATTAATACAAGTCGCCGAATGGACTCCAATATATGTAAGATTTTTCAAGGAGAATAGATGCCTTTGAAATATCAGGCAACAATGGAATTAGAGCATTACATGTTTGGCTTTCGATACTGGATGGATCGAGATCCATAATTTGACAGAACCGCGTAATAATAGCATTCTCAACTCCGGTGTCCACTTTAAGATTAAAGTGAATGGTTCTCAAACGAGTTAATTTGGCTTATGTCAATTCATCAGAGTGGTAATGTTTCAGAAATAATCTTCGAAATACGCCATAAGAGCTGAAACGGTGAACGTTATATTGGAACCACGAGGCCACAGGATTAAAAAAAAAGGATTTCTAGGTACATATCTGGAGGGACCCCACTCAAAACTCGCCTCGCGTTCAAACTGTGCTAGAAACGCGCGTGCTGAGATGTCTCCATGCACAGAAGGGTAGTTCGTGAATGACTTGATGTCAGATAAGCGTATTTTGGGTTGCTACACAGCTTGCCATTCTCGAATTTTCCTGTGTGTCCTTCGATTGCGTCTATGATTGTACCGGCATCGTTTTGCAGTCTCCCGTTGCTCTTCTTCACTGCAATCGGAAAACCCGCTTTCTTCATCCGTAGTACCTTCATTTCTTCCCCTCCGAATCTACTTCTGTTCACTTTCTTTTGATTTGGCATTTATTGAGGCCTCACAATACGGGGGAAGACATTTGCTGATTCACTCTGGAGAAAACTCTAGTATTAACTTCGTTTCTATAGTCGGGCCTTACGATGAGCTTTTTAGCTTCTCTTCGACAAGCGTAAGTTTCTCTTCTTGCTTCCCGAATCATGTCTTTATACATTCTACCTCGTCAAAAGATGAAGATATTGGTCGTAACAGCTTCTGCAGGGGTCCAATTTTCAATCTTCTCAATTTTGGTTTCGTTTTCTGCTACGCGACTTTTCATTAACCTTATGGTTTATATCCCTCTCTGCTTCTTCTGCCTTGACTTTCATGGTTTGTTGCTCTTCTTTCAAAATGGTAATTTCTTTTCTCATGCTTTCCACATCGCATGCCACGGCTTTTTTCCACTTCCGTATCTGTTCATTCATGTCCGCTATCTCTTTTCTTATCATAGATGAGGATTCCTCGCACTTCCCTCCTACTTCATCCATTCGAAACTTCACCTCCACCTGGAAAAGTTCGATTCCATTCCCGTACATCTCTCATTCACCTTCTCTATTTGCGCTAGATGTCCTACAGTCTGCATTATTACGACTTTTGTCTCAAAATACCGACTTGCTTCCTCTAATTGTAACCTCGTTTCTTCCGACTGTTCTATCTTCACATTCAGCTTCTATCTAGTTTCTACCGACTGTTGTTTTCACATTCAGTTCTTTCATCTGATTCATGATATCTATCAACATATCTCTCAAGCTGAAGGGTGTTCCACTGCGTCTTTCTTCGCCTTCCTGTTCTTTTTCTTCTTTAAAGTGTATCTGGCTTATAGGGAGTGGCGTGACAGCAACGGCTTTGACTTCGGTGTTCTTCGAACTTCCTTCGTCTATAATCAATCCTCCCACCATGGATCCATGGGTTGTACAATCAGGGCTTGCCGCACTAACAGACATATTGGTATCCTTACGGTTCAATGTCTCGCAAATTACTGAATAAAATTGGTTCACAAGAATAGCTTTTCGCTTGGAGCTTCACAGATGTCACTACTGAGTCTCATAATCTTATATAACAGCTTCGGGAAGTGTTAGCCTCGATAATGCAGCGCGCAAGCTCGACACTGGGAAGCACGGTGAAGGGCAGGAACTAAGGCAAAAAGACCACACTCCTTAGGTTCCGTTTCTAACGAAAAGAAAAGGCCACCCAAAAATGCTATCCCTAAAGGATGTGTGGAGACAATCGACACGAAGTGAGTTCCGTTCCTATCACTGAGAAACAGTCGCTCAACAACGCAGTCCTCCCACTGGTGTGAGAATGGTATATGAGCTACTGGTTCCTTTCATACAAAGAGAAACGGTCGCCCGCGGCCCAAAAGTGGAAAAGGATGTAGAAATACTGCATTGCAAATTAGAAACCTCGGAGAAAGATGGTCGTTTGCAGTGGACTTCCACTACCTAGGGAAGGTAAGATATTGGTATGCCCAGCGGAGAAATATTTCACTTTCCACGTTCCACTCCTGACGAGAGAAGCGGTCACTTGGGGAATCCCTCGTTGCTGAAAAGAAAGTATTCACGAACAAAAATCACGTGGTTAAAACAATTGTTTGCTTTATTCTCTGAAAAGCAATACAACCATTGTTTGGAGCGATGTAACTGGTTCATACATGTCCCGAAGGTCATTACGTTTGATTACATATATTATAATGACTATTGAGTTACAATAATTAAATAATAATTAACAAACAAGATATCAGTTAAAAGTAGAAACATGTCAATACACGCAAATACATATTTATCGTTAAATAATACAAAAGGTTTTCTTTTAAAAGATAGTATAAGTACTAAATTAAATTTCCGACAATTATAAACATGTACGCCACCTGGTGAACAAATTTCGTTTTAAATGAAACGGGCTATTTACATATGATTTCTATATACTGTTATAAACTAATCCTCAAAAATTCCAGTGATGAAGATGAACCATCCTCATCCTCGTAGAATTGCTTGAGGAGAAACACATGTTAGTAAATGAATCATTAACCATAAAATACTTAAATGGTTACTGTTGGCTTTGAAATATGCATTTGCATGTCTAATATGCAAAGTGCGTAACTATCCGAGCTCTAGTTGTGTGTTATTAGTATTTATTGTTATAGGGATTTCAGTTTTAGTCCTCATTACCACCCGAACTAAATCCCTAACTGTTATTACCTACTCCAGTATTGTTACCATTCCACTTTTTGTATTTATTCCTACTCTGACCATTACTCACGGTGTAAGATAAGTGTAGACCTCACCTACTCACGGTGTAGACCTCACCTACTTATCTTACACCGTGCCATTACTAGTGTTCCCTTTCTTAGAAGCTGTAATCCTACTTTCATGTCTGGACTCAGCCACTATCTCTACAGTCTGAGTTCCAGCATTTGATAGTGTCTGTACGCTCTTACATAAATTTCCCTACGATTACCCTTCCCACCTTCATTATTTCCAGAACACTTTCTTTTTATTTCCTATCCATAGTTGCTTAAGAGAAGCACCATTGTAGAGTTCCACATCGTGAATATCGGAGAATTCTCCCATACCGTTAGAATTTCAGTTAATTGTTCAGTGCTGGTTGGCTTCAGCAACCGCATAGTTCTGTCCACGGGTAAGCACGATTTCACATATTAGACTATGTATTCGACTTACATATTAGACAGACTTACAGGAACTTTACAAACACAATTGAAAAGCGGCAACGTTTCGCAAACACGTTTTCACATGGTAGGAGAGAAAATGGACAGATGCAGGACTTGCGCTGAGGAGAAAGCTCAAAGATTTTTTGATCAGTTGACAAAATGGCGTCTAATCAGCACAAGTCCCGCACCTGTCCATTTTCTCTCCATATGAAAACGCTTTTGCGAAATGTTGCGGCTTTTTTATTGTGTTTGTGAAGTTCCTGTACCCCTGTCTTGGTATTCTTATTAGTAAGTAACTTTTTTCTACTTTTATTTACCATCTTGTATATATACCACCCCAGCCTTCAGGCCCTCGAGAAGCTCCTCAAACTGGAGCACGCCATACTCACTGCGTCACCTGAAAGAGTTTTCCCGTCGTGCCCCAAAATAGTCTAACCGCAGATCTCCGAATCTTAACGATTCTCACCAGAACTTGAGCAATCCTGCCCCCTCTCCCCAAACCTGGCAAGTGCAATAGACACCGCTGCAGAACCTGTCCTATTTTTGATCCCAGTCTGACCTTCGTACACCCTGTCACTCACAAGACGTACTCTTTTCGACACTCCGGTAGTTGCATATCTTCCAACGTCCTTTATTTCCTACTCTGTAACCTATGTTCCGCCTACTACATTTCGAAACCAAAACTCCTCTAACAATCCGCATCAACAACATCGCTACTCCTCCTATTCACAACTTCCGCACCTCCCCATACCTGAACACACTTATCACAACTGCAACTTTTGACGATCCTAACCCACCGGCTCTAATCACCAAGTTCCATCCTAAACTGGAACGGTGCCCACCCAGCATTGTGATGCGATTGGGAAACTGCTGTGAACAAAAGTCAGTGGCCATCACAGTTGAGAGCTTCAACTCTTCCCTCTCATCACGTCAGCGTGGGAGCAGTAGACCAACTCCTTTCTCCGGGAGAGACCTCATCCAGTAGTGGATTAAATATACCATGTGGGCTAGGGGGGGTCGAAAAAATCGAAAGTTTGAGAACCCTTTTGCGGTAGTGCGGAAAAGTTGTACCTACATCTAAGTATTTCCTGTGCGAAATTTCAGAATCCTGGGATAATATTTTCTGCTCTGCCACGGGCCCTAAAGACTCGAAAATTTGATAAATAAAAGAGAAAAATCTAAAATTTTATAATTTTCAAAAAAATCATAATGCCTTTCGCGGTAGTAACGAAAAGTTGTACCTACATCTAATTATTACCTGTGTAAAATATCAGAACTCTGGAATGATATCTTCTGTTCTGGCACGGGGTCTCAAATTCCAAAAATTCGGTGAAAATATCAAAATATTTAACATTTTTTTATTTTTTAAAAGTATGATATTTATTACAGCGTCTTTCTGGATCAGGACCACAACG
>JAGDQP010028278.1:13830-24277 GCA_022664845.1 Lepisma saccharinum | reverse complement strand
CGGTTCGAGTCCTTGTCATCTTCTTTTTTTCTTTTCCTCTAGTAAATGTTGTGTTACAGTATGCTTTAGGCCACTACTGTCTACGTTTTTGCTCTTTAATTCGTATTATTCATTTTTGCTTCATTTCTTTAAATTAGGTGCATTGCACTTCATGAATAATAATAATAAGTAATAATATTATTATTATTTCTGTAAAAGTTATGCAACTGTTTACTTTTTCATACTGTTTATTCTTATATAAAGAAACAACACAAAATCAGCTTAACATGTAAATAAGCTATTTTAAAAAAATAAATAAATGAAGCAAAAAGAAGAATATGAAAGAGAAAACAAAGAAGTTACATAAGACTAGCATTCATTTACATGTAAAAAGCATACACACAGAATTTGCACATTGCTAGAAAGAAAGTAAAAATATGATATTGACTTGGGAAGTCTCGAATCGCGTCACTTTACGCTACAAGCGAACGCTTTTATTTTTCTCTAAAATTCTTGTAATCAATCAATCACCGTCAACACTGATTCCAGCGTGAAACTAAGAAATTTCTGTCCACAAATGCAAATGAAACCAGATCAAAAATTCAATTTGTAAGTATCTGATTGAAGTGAAATTTCATATTGGAAATCCCAAGGGGAAGGGGAAAAATCAAGTCGTCAAGGGCTACGAAAATTATAAATAATGCATATTGAGTCCCTTGTGCTAAAATGTAAAACAACAATAATTGTACTTAAGAATATATCGTATGTTAGTTAACCTTAAAAACTAACATCAACAGTATTTATAGAAAGTGCTATTATGATCGTATTTCAGAATAAGCATGAGTAATACAAGTGTTGAAACTAATTCTTTCGGGTAGCTGTTAGAATCCTCAGGGGGTAAAGCTTCCCCGAAAACATAAATAAAAGAAACAGGCCTATTTTGAAACCTGCCCTATTTTACTGCAATTTAATATATAGGAACTCCAATCGATATTTAAGTAAAAGGAAATAATTGTCGCAATTAGGAAGGATGCATTTTAATTTTAAAATCTCATTTAATTTTCTTTAAATTTCGTATCTGAGGGCTCCTATGGTCGCTCAGTATGATTCTGAACTGAAAAAGTACACATTGGAAGTCCCTCACTGCGGAAACTTTTGAAAACAAATTTTAAAATATTTGATTTCATGAAATTTGATATTTAAAAAAATTTCAAAGGTCGCTGAGTTCGTCTCTGAAATAAAAATCTTGGATTATATTATCCAACATGGCTGTAGTCCATAACGTCTTTATATGAAAACTCGTTAGAATTCTTATGTAGAGTCTCTTAACAGCGCTTAGATTTGTTAAGGATTTTCAAAAAGTGAATTCTGAAAACTAAGATGACCATGACCCGAAACGTTTTCATTTTTAAAAAAATGCAATATGCTCAGATTTAATACAATACTTTTAAAATAAACTAAACTTAAAGGATCAAATAAACTTGCTTTTCAAAACCATACAATATTCCAGAAAATTATTCAGTTATCAAAGGTCTAGACAATCTTAAGTCGAATTATAAAATGTAAAGTGGCTCTGATATGGTGTAATATTTTACAGGAGTAATCATAAATTCATGACTCACTTTGTACAAATATCGCTAATAGCATGTTACAGGCGAATACGAAGTTTCTTTAGAGTCACATGTTTTATTATAACTGAATTCAGAGCTACCTAGAACGGCCGAGCGGTCTGCGGCGGTAGACCATAGGCAAGAAAGTCCCGGGTTCGAGTCCAAGCATGGGTGTGGATTTTAACAGCTAAAGGCAAATCGTGACGGGCGGCAGGTCAAAGTTTCTAGACTGGCCCATATAAAAATAAAATTTACCAATTTTTTTATCAAAGCTACCTAGACCTTAAGTGTTATAAAATTATCTTGTTTTTATATTATAGTGCAGTTTAGTGTTCGATTTGTAGTTCGAATGGTTGGTATTTCCCCCTCTCTAGGAATATCCTTAGCTCTGCGTTCCGAAATCAACCCTTAGCCAGAGGAGTCAAATACGGCATTCCAACGTGTTTGAAATATTCTTTCCCGTCTCTATAAATTGCATAAATAGATCACTGGACTGCAGTTTTAAAAAGAAAGTATACTTAAAATTTATTTCTCACACTTATTTTGCCACTATCATATACACACACTCCGACTGCTGGTCGTGGGGTCCCGGGTTTGATTCTCGGCTATGCCGAGGGATTTTTTTTCAAAGTAAGAGGGTCGACAACGGTGCCCATCCAGCATGGTGATGCAATTGGCGAGGGTTGTCAATAAAAGACAGTGGCGATCGCAGTTGAGAGCTTCAATTCTCCTCTCCCAACACATCTGGTCATCGTGGGACCAACAGACAAACACTTTTCTACGGGAGAGGCCTTATCCACTAGTGAATTGAATATGGATGTGATTTATATATATCGTATAAGCTGCGAGCTAAAGCAAGAGGTAAAACCTGCGAATTTACAGTAAAGATAATTGTGTGTGTTCTGCCCGAGGGCAGGTGCTGACCCTAAAGATCCTGGGCAGGGTAAACCGATGGCGGTTGACATTGTCTTCAATCGGATAGAGAGGACGTCCCAAGGACGGGACCTACAGTTTAACGTAGACTCCGAACACGGATTTCGTCAGACTACCCTTGCTGTGGAAATGTAATCTCCCGAATTCTCGGCCAAATATCAGTAGAAACCGTGCAAAACTCCAATTACACTGTCCCAATTTTTATTTTACACTCTCACCGAAACTTAAAATTATAGCAGAATTGCTGACTCCAAACCACCACTTATATCAACTTGTGTGTTTAGTACCCAATGTTAAAAATACTCGACTTTCATGAATTCATTTATAGCTATGTCATTCAAGAAGTGACTTCTATATACATTATACATGGAACTGAACAAAAGGTAAATGAACAGCGCAAAAGGAGTTTTGTCACTTCGTTTCCCTGTAATTTGTTTCCCATCGCTCAAGTTATATAAAAGATTTCTTGCTGAAATTTAACATCAGTTTCTAACTCATTTTCTGGATTGTTATTAGGAAGCTAGAATGCTAACATTACTGTTATAAATTTATTTAGTTCTAACACTTGCAAACTTCTTTTACTTTTTTAAAATTTGATTTAAAGTTTGTATTTGAGAACGCCAACATTTGTATGCTAAGGCTTAATCAGAATTCTGATCAAATTTCTCAGGCAAATGCTGTATTTGTAATGCTGTTATATATTACATGTAGCTTCACCTAAAGTTGCCTGAAAGTCTTAAATAAAATTTGAGTGCTATAATCCACGTTTTTAAGTGAAGCAGTTCAGGGGACCTAAAACTATGAACTTGCATTTTCTTTTAAACAATTTATTTCGAAATTAAGAATAAATATATTAAAATTTCAGAAATAAATTATTCTACAATTGTTTAATGATAATTATTCATTACATGTCTTTCCTTCATGTTCGCACTACTGAAATAAAAATTTTAGTATCTTGCTTTGGCGTCGTCCATCCCTAATAAAATGGGTTCTATTATAGATGATGTGCACGTTGTGTTTAAGAGTATCTTCTTCGTTAAGCAATTCCGTAGCTTGAGCCCAATCCCACCTAAAATGTCCGCCTGCTGCTCTTAACAGGTAGTCCCACAACTGATTCACGGGCTTAATGCGCAAGATTTGTTGAAAACTTGAAAAACATATTGCATGCGTGAGAGCTTCCTATTTCATATATTGCCCATTCGCAGACAAGCAAAATGCTAATTTTTACCTCTATCAAGAGGAAACGAAAATAAAATACTGAAAATGAAATTAAAATTCAAAATCATTTAACATTATAACGTGAAAAGGAATGACACAGAAATGAAATACAAAAATGATAATTCGAAGCTACTCTCCATTCAAGAAATTAGAACGTAGATTTCTTTTGTACTTCGGACAAGTGCAAATCTATGCTATAGACAGAGTAATCTAGTAAGAAATTGTCAAATTTGATTTGGGAGACTCGAGGGAAGGAGCGAGTTCGGTGTTTTTTCTCCTCGTTGTAAAATGCGTTTGCATTTTATTCAACTTACGGGTTATACTGGATTATTGTGTATTATCGTTGCTTTTTTTCCTGACTTAAATTGATGTTTTATCAATAAAAAATGATACATGATTGACCGTAATATAGAAATCAATAAGACATATTTTAATTTTTATAAAGACTTCGAAACATTATGAATAACATTATAGACTGTAAACACGGTTAATTTACAAACTAAAATATATTTCAATGCAATTACAAATAGAATAGTTAGTTATGGGTGAAGAACAAAGAAGATTTTCTAAATATTTTCAAGTATTATTCGCTTAAAAATGAAAGTAAACAGAAACGCGGGGATTCGAACCCATAACCTTCAGCGTAGAACGTTAACTCTCTAACTACTACACCATGGTTAATGCAGTGAAAATGATTTTTCTCATTTCAGTTACCAGTTAATGTTCCCGTACTGAGTATGTTTCTGATTTATTATTATCGAATAGGATTTTCTTTTCTTTTTTTATTATCTTTTATTACTATGTCTGCTATGTATTATAACTATTCTGGAATATACGAACAATACTCATCTATCAAAGAATCTGAGTACAGGTAGTTGAAAGTGTCCATGTGCACTACACGTGTACATGTGCATTGCAAAATTTTTCATAGTTGGAAAATTCCATTCCAGCATCTCCAACAAGTGGGATTTACTTTCTTGAGAGATAGTATTGTCTTGTTTTTCACACATTTGATATTTTGAGGTGAGTTGATGTTGTTTCGGCGAACATTGTCTTTATCCTCTACTGATCCAGACTCACGTTACTTACGCACTCACGGACCGATTGATTATCTCTAAGTTGCAGTCCCTCGTCTCCGATCATCACCAAGTGTCTGAAGAAATTCTCGCTATACTGATGCTATTGAGTTACTTAACACGAACAGTTCCACATAAAATACGCTCTGCTGCACGGACCAACGTTCCACTGCTCAATGACTCCAAAGTTTCATTACTCCCCCTTGGATAACCCACACAAGCAGCTTTGTGAAACCTAAATAGGTAGCGTTACATGCCGCACCCTGCATTTTAAATTTTCAATACATGCAATAAGATATTGTTGATCTAAAACAAATAACTGTAAAATTAATTTATATAACAGAACTTCAGCTATCAAGAATCATGACAATTCATCATCAAGTGTATTATTTAATGATGGTAATTCGTCTTAACGATTTGTTTTATGATTTTTATAGATGCTTGCGATTTAATTCAAGATGATTTTGATCTGGCCAGTTAAGATAAAAGTCCTACTTTTCAACATCTGGTAAGATGTAAAGGGATGAACAAAGAGTAACAGAAACATTTAAATATATACAGCAGTTATCTTAAGACCTCTGCTACTTCTCCACGAAGTATCACTCTCATTTATTCACTGGCCTGAACGGAACACCTGCTTTTATTATCCCTCCTGGAGAAAGGTCCCGCCTGTATGGTAAGCATCATCATGGTGATTAGTTCGCTCTTCTCGAAACCTTCTAGACCTTTTCTGAAAAGAACAGACTCTCATGAACTCAGTTTTACAACCAATATAGACACTTTCTGATAAATTTCGCCCGTGTTCAGTTCAATATTCAACAATACCAGTGAGATCGAGGATATCCCAAAGTGCGAATTTCGATTTTTCTTTTGGTTACTTCAAGATGATGGACTGGGCGTGCCAAAATGTAATGGAAAGCTTAAGTTGTGTACGGAAATAAGTCCGTAAGAGTGTTCGGTACAGAAAAGGTGTCCAAAGTTTCGAGAAGAACGGACTCATGTCCATGACGAGGCTACCAGTCAGGCAATAATTTCCTTCAGGAAGGGGTACAAAAACTGGGGCTTTGCTTAGATCAGTGAATAAACTTCGTCGCAGAGGGACAATGGTTGATTCTATTTTCTCTCTTTGCGTTGAAAATGATTTTGAATACTACTGATTAATGTAGAAGAACTTGTGTAGATCAGAGATAGAGCGTTATGAAGTTGTTCTTTCTTCCCTAAAAGAATATCGTAGTAACATAGACTGAAAGGTAAAATACGTTTATGAACATCGATATTTTCATGAAATCCATTGTAAATGTTGTGTACAAAATTAATGAGATTTGTTGTAGTTGATCTGTGTGGGAAACATCCATGTTGATATTCAGTTATGTAACTCTTAACATGGTTGAAAACTCTATTATAAAGAATTTGTTAAAAATTTTGCTGGTGCATACAGAATAGCGATAAGTCTGTAGTTTTCTATTTTTGTTTTATCGTCACCTTTGAAAATCGGAGATACACGTGTTAACTTCCAAAGACTTGAAAACGTTGCAGTGCTTAGCATCTAATGTATATCGTACATAATGGAAACAAAGGGATTTCTGAACATGCTTCCAAAACATAGAGTGGAATTCCATCCGAGCCACAAGTTTTCTTTGGCTTTAATTCCTTAATCGCATCTTCATATTCACTATTTGTAATTCTGTTATCACCAAGAGTATAATTTGCGATTAAATTTTATGTTTCATTTATCTTATCTGAAGTCAGAAAAGTTGCGTACATTGATTCAAAATATCGTGCAAACCCATCTGCAATACCTTTACTAGTTTGTAGTACTCTATTTTCTAGTGTAAATACATGGTTACCAGAATGGTTTTTACTTCTTTTATTGTGCACAAAACTCCAAAAGCATGCTGCATTATTTTTAACAAATTCTTATAATTCTTTCACATAAGTGCTATAAGCTTTCCGTATCATTATCTTGGTCGTTTTTCTAAACTGCTTATACTTTAGCTCATTTTCTTTGGAATATTTCATTCGTTTTCTGTGATATTATTTTTTCTTTTAGTTGAGTAATAATTTCTTTGGTAAACCAAGTAGGATATTTATTATTTATATAGAATCTCTTTAGTTTGGTTGTATTAAATAAAATATTCACCCTATCGCAGAAAATATTAATTGCTTCTTCAATATTGTTACATTTTTTTTAAAGAAGACCAATCAGTATCGTGAAGCATTTCATATAATTGATAAAAATTTGCTTGACAAAAATTATAATTTATAGTAATATTTTGTTTTACGCTAGATTGATCTACTTTGGTGTTTAGATTCATTATTAATGCAGAATGATGATAATCGATATTAACAAGAGGCATTTCATCCCTATTAATTAAAATATTATGTACATTATTTAAAATTAAGTCTAGGGTTCTGCGTTACTATTTTTTATATTATTGATAAACTGTAAATTATACAGACTTAAAAAGTTTGCTAAATCTATGTAGGATACACTACCTTCAAATAGAATAAACTCAGAGTCAACAATTAATGGCAAATTGAAATCCCCATCTATTATTATATTGTGATTTTGAAATTCTTCGTTTTGTTTAAATATTTTATAAAATGAAAGATATTTATCTAAAGAAGACGATGGTGTGAAGTACACTGTAAAAATATAATATATGCTATTATTTAATTTTATTTTTTACACATACAACCTCTAAATTGCCATCAACCTTAATATTACTGGAAGTATACTCAATTTTATTGCAATCAGTACGCCTCCTCTTTTCTTATTATCTGAACTATCACGACGATACACATTAAAATTATTACCAAAACGTTCGCTATAGCAAATATCAGATTGTAACCAAGTTTTCGTAAAAATTAATATGTCATAGTTGTTCGAAATATTATTTACATAAAACTCTTCTCTTTTGGTATTTAGCCCTCTTACATTTTGATAAAGAAATGCTAACGTTACTAGCGCCTAACATGTACATTACAAAAGCTTACTGCATAATTACATCAAGTTATCAATATCTTCAAGTATTCTTTGCATTATTACATTCCTGTCTAACTCTCTTTTCCGCAACTTGATAGTACCGGTACTATCGACCCACAAGTAGACGCATTTTTTACGCTTTATTTTCCTCGCCTTTCCCAGAGAGGAGTAAGACTTTGATTTACATACATAGGTTCATTAGGAGTATAACCTAAATGAGTACAGTTGAGGGGTCGTTTTACTTTACATTTTTCTATAAATTTTTCTATGTCTCATCGCCTTACAAATTTTACGATTATTACTCCTGCAGTTTGGTGAGGAGCTATGGCATACATCAATCATTTCATTTTCAATAGTTAAGTCTAATGCGCGACCTAGCTGTTTTACAACTTCACACGTGTCTTCGTTAGGTTTCTCAGGCACACCGTATATTTCAAGAGTATTTCGTCTTCCATATTGGTCAAGTTAATCTAATCTTAACTCAGAGTCTTTTAGTTGTTTCTTTAACGTATTGTTTTCTTCTTTCGGCTGATCAATCTTTGAACGACATGCCTCAATAGTTTCAGACTGCTTCTTCATTAAGTCAGCATTTTCATCAAGTTTCTTGTGAGCAAGGTACAATGACTTACCAAGTTCACGTTCAGTGTCGGGGCTGTTGTTTTTAATAGTTGTAAATTTCCTGTTTCAACTCTTGTAGTAGTTTGTAAACGTCCCACATAGAGGGAAGCACTTTATCTCATGTACAAAATGTACACTGCCACGAAACATTAGATGTTTTCATCTTTTTTTTCAAATCACTTTCTTTCAATTGCGAGCATTTCAAATGTCTCCTGTTGAGACAGTCAGAACACTGTATTTTTGAGGCCAGATCTTGTCTGGACACTGGTTTCGTACACTCAATACAAGCACTGATACTGCTTTTGCGAATGATTTTAAGGTATCGATACTCGTATTCACTCGTCAGTGTACTCCTCTTCAGTTGACTGCTTCCGTGTTACGGTTACTTATATATATAGTGAATAATACTGTTCAGAAATATCTAGGAACTGTAGAAAAGATAGTATTTATATACAGGTACTTACAGAGCTTAAAGCAGTTATTTGTGTGCACGTTTGTAAACCAAAACACTTTAGATTTACGCATAATATTAGGAGCACACTCAACCGTGACTATACGTATTCACAGTGTTGCCAGTCCAGGATTGCACTGAGGAATATTTGCTGAACATTATGAAGTTCCGTCAGTGATAACGGTGGGTGCAATGGGCACTTCACACGAGACCCCAGAATATTCCAAAGCTATTAAATGACTTAAGAGTCGGATGATTTTGTATAGTCATGGAAGAAGGTGTACTTCATTGTTTTGCTCGGTTAACAATGGGATCCCACAATGGGTCAAATTTGTACATAGCCTGTCACAATTTTCAAGAAGAAAATGAACAGCTTCATGAAGTTTATTGGGTAGATTTTTTCTTTAAGGCATGAGGAATACAGTTCGGCATGACGATGAGTGGGCTTAAGAAATATCATGGATATTTCCAGGGATATACTTTAACACTCCCAGTCATGACTGAACCACGGGCATATCTCGCGAGTAGACACCAGACATTCAAGCTTCTTTGACTCCGTCGACTATGACAAGTGTAATAAGTCTTTGTTGCCGTCGGGAACAATTCATCACGGAAGGTGACAGATTAATTGCAGCGTAATTAAATTTTCTCGGGTATTTGCTCATTATACACGTCGATACTCAGTTGTTATATTGACGGAAGACGGAGAACGCAGTTGTTATATTGTAGGGGCGCTTTTCCGTGAATATTAATGTTGTTCCAGTTCCGACGAAATATTTTCACTGTCGGTGGACTGTCACTATGACATAAAATATATGTTTTTATTTTTGTCAGTTTACTTGTAACTTGGAGTCAGATTACGCCTAAGTACTCTCTTGTCTGTGTCTATGAGCATCGGTCGGTCCGAGAACTTGCTTAATTTCATATATGCCAACATGATACTTGACAAAATAAATCCCTACACATGAGAGAGTTTCGTACAACGACTATCTGTTCTCTTTTGAACACAATCATGTATCATATTGTGATCTTCCTATGGCACATTGTATTATTCTGTAACTACACTGCTGTCTGTGTATTACACGTCAGCAGTGTCAAATTCCGGCTGCTACCTTGATCAGTGGCTGATGGTCCTTTATTTCGCAGTCGAAGCCGACATGTTGGACATTATACTCAGCTTGTCTGGGCAAAAACATATAAAATTGGATGTGGACTGGCCAAATTTAAACCAAATAAAGGTCAATATTCCTATAAAATGGCTTTGATCTGCAATTATAAGATATCTGGAAACTTGCGAAATCAACAGATCTATAGCACAGATGAAGCTTGCAGTGAGTGCGGCAACGATCAATGCAGTTCTGAATATGATGGACTTTGCGGTAAGTAGGTTTCTTAACTTTTAAATTGTTTACATCTAAAGCCTGTGAGAATTACTAATTAATTTATTTTCGGGTTGTTTACGGTTAGAGACTGAGATGCCTAAATGCCATATAATAAATAAATTCAAATTCTTAGATTTGCTTTAAAAAATATGGGACATTATCCATGCCTGTCTAACTTATATGTGTTATTACTC
>JAGDQP010028278.1:0-13430 GCA_022664845.1 Lepisma saccharinum | reverse complement strand
ATTTCTAAAATTTCGCTTTGCCTAATGATTTTCTTTGCAGTACGTACAATAGGAGAAAAAAATTAAACTTTTATTTTCTGTAGAAAAACTATTTTAATGTTGAAGTACATCATGTTATTACTTACTAAAAACATATTCGATACACGTCTTTGTATTCCCCTTAGCATGAAACGCTGAAAATAGAAGCTAAAATTAAACTTAACTATAGAGAAATGTCTAGGATACGACTGTTATCACATACTGATTATGTGTTTCCATAACTGCAAATAAACTTCGTCTGACTGATTCTTCCATTTTTTATGAAATAAAGCGGGAACAGTGATACTTTTTCAATGTAATTTTTATTCATTTGGATTAATGAACAGTCTATCAAGTAAACTATTGGGTTTCTCTCCCAGTCGCATCAAATCCTTAACTTTTCCTAGGCTGGAAACAGCACTATTGATGCATTTTGCCATATGCGAGAAAGTTATCAAAGCTGAAAAACTACACACGAATTGTTCATAATTTGACTAACGCAAGATGTTTAAACGTTACTTTCAAAATGTAGATTAAATGCATCGTTTTTCAGTGAAGTCTGATGTTAGTGTGATGTTCAAAATCGTGTCATTATTTTGATACTCCAAACTTATTTTCTTCCTAGTCAATCTGCTTAACTACTTAACTAGAATATGTGCTGGATTTATTTTTGATAATTTTTACCCTGGATGACATGGCCTATATAAAATGAACTTACCATGAAAAACGCTCTCAAGGATAAAACTAAATATTTCATACACTGTTTGGTATAGCAAGATAAAGTCCCGTAGCGCTCGGGAATTTCCTCTTACCACTTGTAGTGAGGAGAACACATGTACAACCCTGACCATGTGCAATGGATGAATCCGAACCCAACCAATTTAAAATAATTACCGGGGAAGTATTTCGGTTTGTACAGGAATTTTAGATAAGACTCCATATATGCATTCGTACACCGATGCTGACATAGCCAGCTAAGTAATTGAACCGTATAATGCCCCGTTTAGCCGCTAGAGGACGTTAAAATTTGGGGTAAGTGTAAGACAACCCGGGCAGCCGCTGCAATGGTTCCCGCAGTTTAACTTTAGTACTCAAAATATATACGTGGACAATGGACATACCTGACCATGTTGACTACATGACACAATATCGTGTAACAAAAAGTATGGAACATATAGGCTAGTACTTTTCTTCACAAATTCAAGTGATGTATTTCTACAAAGTGAGTAAAAAAGAAGAGAGGATCAAAATAGGCATACAGAGCAACCTTCAAAATTACACTCAATTAACACAGTGACAAATGCAACTTTATTTTACACCCTAGAATTTGCTGATAGTTACGGATGGGACACACGTAGAGTGGGGGGTCCGGACCCCACAAACGGAATTCAGATTTAGTATCATTCTTGGAGTGTGCTTCTGAAGGTTGCCTGATCTGCCTTTTGTCCTTGTTCCTATTGTTATTCTCTCTTATGCTTTACTCCCTTTTGAGAAACCCTCACTTACATTTGTGAAGACAAATACTATATTATATCTGAGAAACTGTTTGTTACACTCTGGAGAGCTTTGCAGTCTTTGTCAGCACTGTCAGATACAGTATATTCATGTAGATATTTTGAGTAATAAACATATCTTCTAACCGAAACTGCGGGAGCCGTTGCAGCGGCTGTCTCAATCTTGCTCCAAACATTAACACACTCCAGGGGACAAACCCATCCTTACCTAGTTGAATTACTTTGCAGATATTATCAGCATGGGGTACGAATGTATATATGAAGTCTTATTAAAAAATCCTGTTCGAAATGAAATACTTCCCTTGTTAGTATTTGTTCATCGGTTTGATCCTTTTTAACTGTATATACACTAAACAGAAAAAATAAAGTTTCACAAAGTTGCTTAAGTTTAATATTAAGTTTAATTTCAGACGGGATTTGAATTATCCTTAGTCACGTCACAACACACGGCTTTTGCTATCCTAATTAAAAAGTTAGATTAAATATGGATATCACTGTAAGACGCGCATGTAGCAACGTATATATAAGAGCAATACACACTCGTTTGAGCAGAGTATCTACAATCGCAATTATTCCCACCAAGGAGAATAATTGAGACTGTAATAAAAGTCATCCTCACTAGCATTTACAATAAACCGATTTATTGCAATAAAACCGTTTGTTCTGACAAATTTAAGGGATTGCAATAGAATGTTCTTGAATCTTTATGTTACAAACGATTTTTTAAAACGTAAAAGATATACCATTAAAAATTAACATAATCTTTTGATAATTTTGCAGTTTCATACTGAGAAAATGTATGATTAATCCCTTAACAAGTATTACTAAATTAATACGATTTATTTTGAACTTGACAGAATAAAATATAGTACGCCTCATGAGACCTAATGTTATATTCTCTCCTCATTCAAGTGTGATAATGATCAATATGGAGGGATTCTACTTTTTACATTACCTCAACTACAGAATGTATTGTACAGCCACCTACAAAAGCAAATGGAGGTTGGATATATTAGAAATAGATGCGATTTCCTCCATGAGAATTGTTTCATTGTATGCCTAATAGTTAGACAACCAACATGACAAATAGGCGTCAAATCATGATATACCAGGATATTCCTCCACTTTGAGCAAGCAATAATTAGTAGGTTAACATCACTTAGAGAACCACGAGATAGACACAAATGCCATTCATGTTAAGTTCAAATAGACTGGAATTAATGCAAAGAAACGGAAAAGAATGATCTGGACATCATGCAACAATCGTCGCTATGCATTATTCACACACACATACAGAGAGAGAGAGAGAGAGAGAGGAAGAGAAATAATGGAATAAGACTTGGAAAGAGCGCAAAAAGAGATGAGAAAACAAGAAAAGAGGGGAAGAAAATGGCACAACATATGGAAATAAATCAAATTTTAACGCTTATGAATACACAGTCTGCATCTCTCTCTCTCCCTGCCACCTTCTCTCTCAGTCTTGGGTTTCACCCCCTTTACGAGATAAATCTCTCTCAGTAGTAATCACGAACATCACTGACAGTGTTTAATTCATTGAAGTATATAGTTTGAAATCCAGAATGAAATTCCAATCCACAACCTTAAGAATGATAGTGTAACACGCTAACCACTTAGCAACACAGACCATAACAAATGTATTGTTAAATCGGCTACTTAACTCGAGAATGTCAGCGAACCACGCCGTATATCTACGATGCTGTATCGCTGTAGGAATTTTGAATGGAAGTAGCGTCAAGAACTGTGACGTATATGAGAACAAGGAGTGTATAAATACATAACCACTCCTAACCTTACCTAACGTCCACGCTCGTATTGTCAGTAATTTAAGATAATCTACGAAAAATGCAAGAAAGCTATTTTTTTTAATACTAAATATGAACATATGAAAATATATTTTGATAGAAATAAGTGTTACCCATGCCGAGGTTTGAACCCGGGCTCTTTCGTTCAAGAAGCCGACACCTTAAGCACTAGGCCACCAAGGCGACCTGGCAAAACATGTTTTTTAGTTGTATTTACAGTTCACGTGTTAAATAACAACCCAGTAGTGACGTTCTGTTGACTCAAATTTTGTTTAAAATTCCGACAGCGATGCACTCTACGTATACCCTCTTACTAATCTTACACATTGACGTATACCTTCTTCTAAGATGTTACCATTTACTTTAGTTTCGTTTATTTGTTTATCTAATTTGCCTGTTCCAGTGAGATTACTACAGTCAAATACTTTTGGTTCCACTGGATCGGGAAAAAGTGTTGAGAAGAGAAAAAGGAAATAATTACAGGATGTTGACAAGTTATTAGTGCAATCTTTCCACTACAAAATACTTTTGTAGAAATATGCTCAATGCATACAGTCTATTTGAGCAGATATTTTGTGCGCAGGTCTTGAGTAATATGAGATTTGATTTATGTTTTCAGAAGCAAGATAGAAGTTTGACTTTTTTTAAAAATTAAAACGTATTGATTTGCTTAACTTGTATTTTATTCTTCAGTGTATAGAAGCAAAACTTTGACAAGGAAAATGTGGGAGTGACCAGAAAACATCGACATTTTCCCATGAATACTGTGTTCCTATCATGAGGATAAGCAAGTCTCGATGGTTTGGTGTTTACCGAACCAGATTATTGTGCCTGAGGTCGAAAGTTCAAATCCAATATTAAAAAAATAAAATTGGGTTCATGAGTTAAAAAAACTGGTAAACACCATTTTCTATTCTTTATATTTTATTTCAAATCATTTTTTAATACTATTTTTTCAAATAAAATTTTTGCTTCCATTTGTGAGTTTCTTCAACCTCGACATATTAAAATATCATTTAATCCATATGTCCTGTATTTAACATTATACACTTTGTGTTGAAAATAAATTTTAATATTATTTATGGCATTTAGGCATCTAAGGCTCAGACTTGTATAGGGAAGGGGAAAGATTTCGGGAATGTGTCTGTCAGGACCTAAGTTGATGGTACCATCCCGGGGTATTTTGAGGACAAAATATAGAAAAACTCTCAAAGGTTGCCACAATGTGTTAATTAATGTATTTTTACAGGGGATGATATGTTGTTGATATGAAAATAATGTGATAAAATGAATATTATTCATTATACGCATTCCCACATGCAGACATTCAGGGGGAATTTCCCCCTCTTCCCAATGTTAATTCACACAATGGGTGTCCGTACGTTTCGCGTATCTCACTTCTGTGAATTCGAGTAAACTTTACAAACTTAGGGAAGTCGTAGAATTTGCGTTAAATTTTTCACTTATCATAGCTTTTTGAAGCCCTTCAATCTCCAGTATCCATTTTGTCAAAATGTGTCACGATATGTTCAAGTTTATAATTATTAATTGTTTTCCTGCAGTTTAGTGACCATTTTATTGGGGAATGTTAGTTATATTCGCACAAACAGATAGAGAGGTATTTTGAAAGAAAGAAACGAAAGTGAAAAAGTTACAAATCCGAACCTGACCTAACCTAATGTACTCTATCCCATGGGCACTATTCTAGGATAATCTACGGAAAATGCAAGAAAGTAATTATTAATAAAAATATGCAGAGATTGAATGAAATACTGTATATATTGAAGGAAAAAAATATTCGCACCCGCTGAGATTTGAACCCGGATCATTTCACTCAACAAGCCGACGCCTTAACCTATTACCCACGGCCGGAACTGGGAAATGGAGTTTTCGAAGATGTATTTACAGTAAACATGTTTTACGTAACAATGCTATGAAATTTCATTCGTGCGTACAGGGCTGGAGTTCCAGAATTCTCACATTGTATACGCTAAGTTTATGAATCTTTCAACATAAATTATGTTTCCCTTAAATATAGGAATCTGTTAATTTCTACAGAAACAAGAGCGAACGCAAAATACTTTAATTATATTCTACTGAGACAATAACAACACGTTTATATGCATAATTTGTTGCATTGAGTTAATGAGAAACACGATTGTTGTGACTCTTGCACAACTACATAGCATCTATATCACATAAAATTTAATTACAATTCTTTATGTCTAATTGGTGACTCTAAAGCCAAGAGATACGAGTGATACTAGCGAATACTAACGTTCAAGCTAATCGTTGTATGATAGAACACGAAATATGTTAAGATCCAAGTTTTGTTTGCATAAATTAGATCAGTTTTGTGTCATATATATTTCGGGTTATACATAAAATATTACCTCTTATTTCTTTCTGTTCGTCTTCTCTCACTTTTATCCCTTGGCTTCTAAGGTCAACACATAAGTCTTACTTATTCCACCCTTTATAAATATATTCAGTATAGTACGCTGGGACTTACTCCTTATATCGAAAATTCAAACATCTACTTTGCTTTTGAAAACATAAATCAAATATCATATTACTCAAGAAATGCACAAAAAATATCTGATCAAATTGACTGTATAATTTGTGCACATTTCTACAAAAATATTATTGTAGTCAAAAGATAGCAATACTATACTCATCCATCTCCTCTAGTTATATCGTTTTCCTCTTCTCAACTTTATTTCCTAAACCAGTGGAACCATACAAAAGGCAATAATGAAATGTATGCATTTCCAATATTTAGGATACCATCATACAATACCAATAAGACTCCGTAATCCATTAATAATAATGATTGCATGGAACAAGTTCAAAAGTCGGTTGTGTTCCAAAACGGTTAAATAAACTGAATAGTGTAGTTTTTTTTTACAATTATCATTGTTTATGGAAAATGTTGAAACTAACACTGAAAAAATGGATATTGGTCTACAACTAATTAACCTGCTTGTAATCAGGACGAGATAATAGCCTGCTTCTTTAAAACCGAATTTGAATTTGAATATATTTATGACTTATAGGTTACTCACAATAATACCGACCATTCTATCAGAAAAAAAAAAGCACATTGGCATTCTTCGAATGGAAGATTGATCGTGGAGTCTAGGTGACATCGTTGAACTCACAGGATTGTCGTATGACACAGCACAATGAATTATGACAAAAGATATCATTTGTTAAAGGTAATGCACGGCTAATGCCGCCTTAGCTATGACTGGACAAAAATGTGTGCTGAATTCTAAATCAAATATTGAGGAGCATTGATAAGTATGATGTAGATTTGGTTTCAGTACCTTGATTTTGCTTTCGGCTACAGTGAATATTTTCTTTAATACTAAACTGGATAACCACGATCGTAGTCCTAGAAGGTATCCCGTATTCCCAATAAAAGTCATGGTACTGGTTTACAAACTCCAAACGCTGGGTGCAACAGCAGTGTAAACCACGTATCATACAAAGGAAAGGACAAAGTAAAATTTTAGAAAGTTCATGTTTATCAGAACTAGTTTTAACCAAAAAAACTGGACTTCCAGTTGTTTTTCTTTCATGTCAGTCCTTTGAAACGGGAAATGTATACCTATTTTCCTCGTTTCCTGACTTTTTCTGAAAAAGTAGTTTGGTTAACGGTTGATCTGAATCCTTTTATTTAAATATGTTGACTGTAATGGTTTAAACTAAATGTTCATCAAAGTTTTGTTTAGTATATTGTTTCGCTTATCATGTAACTTGACGTGGAAAATTCATAATTTTGTAATCTCAACATTTATCTTTCTAGGAAACACTTCACCACCAACGGGAAATGTGGATCTTGGTTACTAAAAGTGAGTTGATGGCCTTGTAGTTACTATGTAGTTTGAGGAATGTAATAAAGTTATTAAAAACTATTTCTCGAGCACATTATTATTGCATATATAGCCTAAATTGACTATAGTTTTAGGAAATATATTAAAAGTATGTTGTACATGTCACATTGAAAGCGGAACAACCAAATTTGTAGATATGTACCGGTAAATAGCTTATTCAGCAATGTTCTCTAAGTTAACATTTAATGATCACATACTAATCTAAACGGTATAACTTTATGATTAGAAGCGTCATGAATTTAAACATTTTGATATATTCACTGGAATTCTAAAATAATAATAATGTTAATAATAATACTTGCGGATTTTGCTCATGTCTACGAACTTCAAACTGAGTAGCCTGGTTCCAAAATTAGCCATTTCCATTACACTACTTTTCCTGGGAATAAAAAACGAAAAACTGTGTTTATAGCCCAGTATGTGAAGGACTAAAAATGGTCTTTAGCTGAAATAATTTATAAAAATATATTTTTCTCAGGGTTTCTTCTCTTACACTTCCCAAATGAAATCCCAAACGTTTTCTAAAATCCCATGTGTGCTTCACCTCCAAAATGGTGGAACAAATTACGGCCGGGCCCTCAAAATATGGCCCTTTTCTTAATAACTTTCGTTAATTTAGAGCTATGTCTTTCTTCTTTTCACTATTTTATACAAGAGATTTTGGAAAATCTTATTATGTATCTATAAAACTGAAATTCCACGAATATGTCATGCTCGATGGTAACATTTTAATCATATGGATTTATTTTAATTAATGCAATCGATTGCTGGATCCATGTTTACACAAAGGAATTTTAAAAATTTATAAGTACAAATGCAGAATTAGCTTTTGTTTTTGTTGTTTGTTTCTTTAAAATCGCAAAAATAGATACAATTTTGCTTCATTTTAACAGTGAATTATTCAGCTAAAATGTAGATATTTAAAATTTATAAAACGGTATATTAAACTTCGTTATCTTCTATATTGACATAAACTATTCATTTGTTTATTAATAATCGTCCTTCAAACATTATAAAATTCGACTACATAATTATGTCCGTACGTGACGCTCCACATATAAAAAGCACTATAGACTTCACAATATATGGTGAAAAGTACATTTCGTTCTTGTGGTCTGTTAGAGTCAAATGCTGAACATAAGCTATTTCAAAGATTTGTTTTCCATTCACAATACATTGTGTGGGAAATATTAATGAGCAATACCACGCGTCATACACTGACATTCAGAATATATTTTTCGTGTGCAACTGCCGTATATCCCCGTGAAGTTGGGGTCACGTTCTCGATTAAATAACACAGATATATTAAAATACTATTTATTATTTAACGTTAAAATTGTCGTCACACACTGTCATTTTTGCAACCTGCATTTATACTTTCATACATTTCCCTAAACTGACAATATGCTCCTAACAAAATTTCCTAATGTACAGCCTATTCCAAAAAGGCTGACCGCATTGATTAGGCAGTTATGAGCTGAAAATTCCCTAAGTCCAACTTTGGGTATCTTCGGAAACAGTAAACCAAACATAAAAGGTTCGAGCCCTGGAAAGAAGGACGAACCTTCGCAATTGAAAAAAAAAATGTGCAAATGTGTTTTTCTTCTTTAAGTGCAATAAGACATGTTGTAATGTTATTAAGTGTAGGAAAAAAGTAAAATTAATTGAAATACGTAATGATACAGTATTTCCAAACTATCCATACATCTGAGCATGTGTTGGTTTTGTTACTTATGTTTTCATATGTAAAAGAACATCTCCAATGAAAGCAAAGACAGCAAACCTATTTTTCGCTTTCATAGTACAATAAACAAGACAAAGGAGAGACAAAACAACAGCATTTGCAACGTATATGGATGTCATTGTCTTCGACACCGAAAACTCGCTCATGTTTCTTAAGAAGGAGTTCTCTCAGAAGGAGCTGGGTAAGTATGTTCATGTTAGCTCAGTGCTAGAGCGCTGGGGCTTCTAATCGAAAGGTGCTGCGTTCGAATCTCAATCGGGACAATTTTTTGTCTGTAACGATATATTCCTCACAGCATGAATAAGTAGATAAGAATTACATTGAAATAAACAAGTTTTATATATATTCATACAATCATTTCAAGACATAAGTAATTATTATGTTTAAAATATAACATCAGAGAGGTGCCGGTATTGACAGAAAGTCGATATATTATATGTGACTGTTAAATACAAATAAATTAAATCGTGTAATAACAATAAATAAGTGCGGGGTGTTTATTTGTCTGCAGCTATTTGTCATACAGAAGTTACGCCTCCATATTCTCATTTACCTTCTTGAAATAGTCAAAGGCTGTCAAATGAAAATAATGTTACAAGGGAAATATATCTGAAGTCGGATCATCGTTGGAGACTTGCAAGTTCAACTTCTCCAAAGTTTACGATCCCCACGAACGATGAGGACACTAAACTGTACTTTAGTTTCTTTCCACAGGTTTCCAGTTCAGTAATCTAAAATGCTTTTTCAATATGGAAGTGGTGAGGCTTTAATCTCCCACTGGATTTGTTCCAAATTCTATGATGAAGAGAAGTTACTACAGTCTTATTAACTAGAAGGAAAAATGCTTGTACTAATCAGGGTTCGAACCCATGTCCGTGTAACATTGGTTTAGCAAACACAGATTTTAACCGTGACCTAATTTTACAACTAGAAAATATTTCCAAGATTTGTGTTACTAAGACACCACCAGATCGAGTCACGCTAAGTGGAGTCACGGAAATCTACATATCAGGAAAATTAGAAGAAGTAGATAGCTGAATTAAAAAACAGTGGGTAGCTGTTGAAGTGCACTTTGAAGTTGTGGAATCCTATCATTAAATTTTATTTCATTATTCCAAAAATTAGATGAAAAATTATTAAAGAATTGCATAAAATTAGATTTTAAAAACACCTGTTTGGAGTGTATGAGTTAAATAAAATTCTGCAAAATTGTGTCATGTATAGACCTGAAAAAAGGGTTTATGTCCTAAATCACACTGTTTTCTTTCTACGGGTGTTAAAGTATTATCCTTTGCGGAATTTGGCGGATTTCGGGCTTAAATATCTGATAAGTGTCCTCGTGAAACAATCTGAAATGTGGTTTCGAAAAAGCTTTGTATGTGACCAACTAACAGTAAAAATTGCAACTTTTATTTTGTAATGGTTTGGTCAATACCAACGGAGTTGCTTTGCTATACAATGCAAATGCGAATGTGGTATTCACGGTCACAATATTTCGGGGAAGAAGCTGAATGTAAGACTGCAATTTATCCTGTGATGTTTAGAGCTATCAACAGGATGATTGTGTAGAAAACTCTGTGGCCTAGAATCACAGTGATTTTGTGCTACAGAATAAATTCCGGATTTGTTTCTAAAATATCTCAAATGGGCCATCATAAGGAACTCAGAAAGTTTTTCTTGTCCAGGAAGTTTAGTATGTTCTCAAATCACAGTAGAAATGGCAATTTTTAATTTTGAGTGGTTTGGTAAAAAATATGTTGTTCATGGGAGTGAAAAGTGTGCCTTTCAAGGAGTGTAGTAATCTGAAGCTGCATATACACATATAATGTCCTTTCACTGACCAAACCAATTAGAAATAAAAGTTGCAATTTTAGTTGTGAGCTGACCACTAACAAGGCTTCCTTTGAATTTCAGTTTTTAGGTAGATTTCGAAGAAAATCTATCTATTGAGATCGGTACCATGTCATATATATGGTTCATATATATACGCTAGCGGCCATAATTTTGAAGGTATTTGAACCAAATTTTATTATGTTATTTCTAGGCTTAATAGATCGGCTAAGTTCGTTCATGAGCAAACCTGCCCAAGGGGGGGTTGAAGGACGGGGTTGAAATTTTGAAAATAATATATATCAGCTCCTGCGGAGTTTATAGGGAAACTTTGTCTTCATAAATTATCGTACCCCCTAAGAAGTTTACGGTGACACCAATGATTCAGGAATTGTGGAGGTACGGGTGAGAACCTAAGAAGTTTACGAGTGAGGGTGTGGGTGGAAATTCGAATTTTTAAAACCATATCTTGTGGGGTAACGTTGAAAGGCTCTTGATGATTAATCTATAAATCAATAACTAGTTTCTCATATTTTGTTAGGGGTATATAAGGTGGAGGGTTTCATTGGGCCTATTCATTTCAATTGGAATATCACTGGGTCCTAAAAACAAAAATTGGCACTATTATTAGTTAACCTATTAGGGTAATTAGTTACAGTATTTATAATTTTATAATGAAAAGAAAATGATAAAAGTATATTTACTTAAAGTGTTTTTATTCTCCACTTACTCCAATAAATTCAATAAAAAACACTTCAAAATCTATCTCAACCTGTATGCCTGCCGAAATGATTTTTTAAAATTAGATATTGAAGTCCGAAATCGTGCATTTTTTGACGAAAGGCCATGTGTGAACCCTGTCAGAAATAAATGAATATAATTCAACCAAATTATTTTTTGAATATAGACACTCTTTTGGTAGATCTAAACATTACAAATGACTACAGCGTTAGATTTGACTGCTTCGCAGAAAGAAAATACCACATTTGCATTTGCATAATATGACGGTGGAGAAACTCAACTTGCACTTATCCAGGATGTCAAATGCCGACAAATGCAATTTTGGTCGGGGCGGCGTCGGGGATAGGCAGAAACCAAACTAGTAGTCGGGAAAAGGTCGACGTGCAGCCACAAGTGGCGTTTGGTCGTCGGGCCATTTCCGGGCCGCCGTTGGTGTCTGACTTGCCAGCATAGAGTTGAAACTCCGACCATTACCCAGCACTTGATGGTGGGAAAGGATGGACACCTGCCAACTGCCTTAGGTCGGAAAAAGGCTGTTTCCCGTCAATTTCCTGATGGTCGAGAGAACAGCAAAGCCCGTTTATTCTTGATGATCAGGAAAAAAGCGAGTCTCCACCCACTTCCTTATGGCCGGAAAACGGTTGGGGTCCGGCAATTTTCAGACCATTTTAATCTAGAATGTATGTAACTCAAGTATCGACATTCCGTTGCAAAATAATTCTGCCGGTAGATTAGAATATAGAAAGACGAAAAGGGATAACGTTGTTTACATTTGCTAAAGGCAAAAGTGCCTTATGTGGGGTCAGGAACTTATAATTTATTCTTAGTACTAGCTGTTGCCTGCAGAGTCACTCGACTCGGAAGCCGTCTTTGAATATATGGTTGTAGGGTCTAGTAGATAGGACACTTTAGAGCTGTTCTAAAGGTATAGGGTTCTATCCCCCCACAGGCCAGAGATTAAAAAAAGGAAATTATTTTTTTAATTTCTACTTTTGCAATATGTACTTCTTTTGCTACCTTATCCAACATCAGTGAAGTAGATTAGTTAAAGCCAGATTATACATAAATTTCAAATATCGAGTTTAAACAATATGGCCTGAGCGTTGATACGTCAGTCAGTCAGGATTTCTGTTTTATATAGAGAGATTACTATCATTATTATTATTATTAGTAGTAGTAGTACTAATAGTAGTAGTTGTAGTAGTAGTGTCGCCTTTTCCGGATATTATAGTATACATTCAAATTGCCTTATTCTCGAAAGATTAGGAGTACTGACGTTTCTTTTAAATCTGGAATTTTGAGAACATTCACCAAGCCGCCGTAGGTCAGTGTAGAGCATTGGCGTAGAATTCGAGAATCCGTGGTTTCAATCCCAGTGGTCGACTATCCTGATTGAGGTTTCTCCCGTTATCCTCAGTCACACCACGCAAATGCTGGGATGGCACCAACAGCAAAGAACCTGACCGACACCTTCCCGAATCCTCTCCCATCCATTATCCGGACATAATTGTTATGAATAAAATTCAAATTTAGAATATAGAGGGAAAATTTTGAATTAGCGTTTCCTTTGTACAGAACAAGGCATCATAAATTATTGACTGATACTGACAACGATTGTATTTGTTTAAATGTTTAGTCAACAAGCATTACCTATTGCTATCAAACTTGAATATTTATCACCTCCTTGTTTAGCTATATATCTATCTGCTATCTGTATATCTATATGTATCTTGTATGACTGTGTGCTGTATTGTCACCATGTTGTTTGTAGAACAATAATAAATATTGCATTACATTATTATTACCACAATAAATGTAGTGATAATTCACGTTTCTAAAAACGGCTGCATAAAAAAAATCA
>JAGDQP010028277.1:0-14478 GCA_022664845.1 Lepisma saccharinum | reverse complement strand
GAACGAATAAATTGCAAAAGTAATTGGTATAGATTGATCCATCAAATACATAGACAATATATGTGTTTCTAAATTATTATATGTGGTTCTTGAAATGAAACCAAATTCATGCAAAAGTGTAATGAAAAAGTGACGCCTAATATAAGACCCCATATCTTTCGTATAAAAATATGACTCGTATTATTACTTTGATTTCTGACACTCTGGACAGATGAACCGGGAATCTGTAGATCCTCAATGGTCCTGTGCCCATCGATAATAGCGTAAGCATCGAACTCGTCGACGCGTAAGGCTGGCAGATAATCGCAATTTATAAGGTATATTACAGTGATGAATAGGTGGCCCTATGTGGGCAGTACATTTTCTGCATGCTCCCCCAAGATTAATAAGTAGTCCAAAGGAGGGCACGCCCGCACAGCAAATTCCGTAATTCTGTTTGTTTGTTTTTTGTTGTTGTTGTTGTTGTTGGTTTTTTTTAAAGGTTTTGTTTGTACTTATAGGTAAAACCAGAAAGAATAATGTTCTGAATTATTCAATTATAATTGATGTCTGTTTTTATAACAAATTGATGTGTAAATACGATGGCCACCAAAGTTTAATGTAGGCGTCTGCATATATTGAATGAAATATACCTGGCCGTTAGATCAGATCAGATCAGTTTAGATCAGTGCGAATAGTGGTATTTTGCTTTGTCACAATAAAAGCAAGTATTCTAATGAACTACGTGATTTTTATTGGACATTCTTTCTTCTGCTTCGCAAAATTTCATGTTTGTTTCAAAGGAAGCAAAATCAACCACTTTTTTTAAAAAAATTCTAACGGGTAACGTTAATAAAAATAAATGTTTTGTTTTGTTACTCTTGTTTGGAGGAAGCCAGATTTACCGTTAGCAACTACGCTTTCTAACCAAACCATGCTTTTAAATGTACGTGTAAAACAACGTGTACATACATACCTTTAAAAGCATGAGTTTTGTTAGAAAGCGTAGTTGCTAACGGTAGAATCATCGCGTTTCCCCGCTCGTGTAGAAGGGTCCTAAGACAACGAGGGAGAAGAAAACTGAGAAACGAAAGGAATATATTTTCTTTGAATGAACTGTCATTATGAGTAGAAAACCAGTAATAATGGCTAGAAAGAAATGTTTTCATATTTTTCTTTTATTTAGGGAAATAACATTTCCGAAATGATTTCTTTCACTCTGATAACTGCTTAGTCACCAGATCATTACATTTCCTCAAATGGATAGCAATAAACTTCGAAATTCTTATTCGGAAATCATTTCATATATTTTTGTAACTAAAATCGACAGATAGACAATGCCTTAGTAACCTACGGAAGGCTATGACATGAAATATCGATACGGAAACTGAGAAATATCAACTTTAAAACAATTTTCTCTTCTTTTCCTTTTTGCAATAACCACAAAATAACAGGATACTCTGTACTAAGCCAATTTATTTCAACCAATGGGATTTTAGAATACGCATCTGTTGGTTTCAATGCGTTTTCCTACTTGTTAATGTTTTTTCTCGCTTCCAGAACTGAGGTCATTCACATTTTGTTTTTCAATAGAAAGTCTCGTTGCTTGGATCGTAATATCTAAAAAGAAAAGTATTTTTCAATTCCATTTTGCAGAAATTTTAGTTTAAAACGTAAACATATATTAAATATATAAAAAAAAAATATATAAGTTTAAATGTGAATCAGTATTGTAACGTAAACACAGAATGTATAGTCATTTGTTCATCGTTAAATACATTTTGTGAAACGTCAAGTAAATAAAACAGATATAGGCATTAAGGGTACTGTTTCCTACGTTCATATCTTACCTTTACAGCGCTATAGTAATGTTTTAGTTACCACGTATATTCATGACAGAATGAAACCGAATTCTAATAAGTGCAAAGTAGGTCGCCTTTGCACAACTCTGTGACAATATGCTCCCTTGAGTGTATTTTATAAATAACAAAAGTATTAACTAAACATTGCTAGACAAATACAATCATAAAACACTACATTTACCACTCGACACCATTTCTGAAACAGTCCTCATGAAGTCACAGTTGACAATTCTTGCATTGAAACCAATCTTTCCTCTATCGATTAATAGCAATACCCATCACCCTTGCCACAGAAATCTGTAACTCGTTTATGAAAATCTTTTACGGGCGGTAGTAGTGGCGCAAAGGTGGGGCGTGCGGGGCCACCGCCCCGGACCCCAAGTGTCGAGGTGTCCCCGATCGAAAAAAAGTGGGACAAAATCCCAAAATTTAAATTTAGAAAGTAAGCTCAAAAACCATCTTATGTTGTAGCAAAATGTTTAATAGACACTAAACTACTTCTGAAACGCATAATCATTAGTGCATGTCCGCTCAAATTTGTCAATTTTTTCAACATTTTCGGAACGTAGTTATGTATATTTTCTGTCTGTAGCAGAAATTGAGGCAAATAATTATAATTATAACAACTCCAATTGCCTGAGATTTGCATAAAAAACGAACGTGTTTTTCAACCTGACAAATTTTTATTTTGGCGCTTAGCAAATTTGGAGCTTTTCTCTTATATATAGTTTTCGATACCACCGTTTGGGGCTCCAAGATTTGGTGCCCAAGGCAGGTGCCTCATCCTCACTAAGGCACTGATGGTAGGTTTTCTAGTTCGGCTACAGTGGAATCATATCTTTAATGTAGTTGAGAGTCCTGTCCTAACGTCTTTAGAATGTATGTACATTTAAAAACTACATTTCGCAAATTCATCGAGACGCACAAAGCGAACCAACCTCCGATTTTTCGTTAATAGAAAGTTTAAAATAAATACTTTCAGAACATCCAACATTTAGCTGTAACTAGCTGCAACCTTCTACGTAAAACCTCCCCAAACGTGAGAAAGCGCGTTGAGAGCGTAAACAGACTAAACACTTGGCGATGATGCGTATAGAATCCGCACCTTCTTTCAATTAAAGATAGCGGAGAAGTGTAGGTTTGGATAACATCCAGTAAAATGAGGTGAAGTGGGAGATTTATATAAGCTGGTGTGCAAGAGTGATGGATTAGACTCATTAAAGGAATGGGGTGAAAGTGGGCCCCACGCTCTGACTTCTAATGTGCAAAAGATCATACCATTTCTTCCATCAGTTCTTACCTCCTCCAAAAAGAGATTTAAAAAATTAAGAAGTGATGATTGCACTCCTGATTAGCCCTGAGCTCCTCTGGACAAATTGGAATTTTTTTTACGATTTAGTAATCCGTAACGTACCTGTCTTATTATTACAGAAAGATATAAATGACATATTTTCCTAGAAGTATGCGTACAGCGTACCTGAAATATTACTACAGCAGGTACAAGTCAGATGTCCATTTCGAAACGGGTTCTTCAGAAAAAAAATTGAAATTGAGATACTGACATTGTCGAGTTCGTTTCATCACTTTCGAACACATTAGTAAGATTTTGTGATTCCGAAAATTTCTTCAAATTCATTTGAATTTCGTGAGATTGTAAGTTTTATATGATTTTATCTTTTCCAATATTATTTTGCAAAATTAAAATTTTAGTAAACTACTATATTCTCCAACTATTTTTAAGATACCTGCAAATTTTCCCTAGTGTTTAAAAATTGGAAGTGTATAACGAGTGTTTGAGGCAAATTCCTAACATTTGTGATACTTGGACAAAAACCCGTTTGGAAATGGGCACCTGGAAAGATAATTGCTAGTATCTGTGTTTGTCACATATCTATATAGCTTACTAATTTAACATTTTTGGCTACGTTTGTTTTGGCATGTTTTGAAGTACGTTTCTTGCGTTTTATTAATTGTGTTGATAATTATTTCTATGCAATGCTTAGACATTACATTTGCTTCATAAACAAGCAAACTAGTCTTGATATCATCAACAGCATTTATTTTTGTTGTTTCTTTCACTTGTATTACTCATACGTATACTGAAATACGCACATAATAGCACATATTATTCATGTTACTTTCGAGGGTAACTAAGGATGTACAACATATTGTTAAGGAACATTAAGACTTACTGTTGTTTTATATCTTTAGCACATTATAGTTAATATGCATTATTTATAACTTCCGTGAGTCCCCAGGAGCCCCCCGAATAAAATCTTCTGGAAAAGAACAATGCTTTGTACCTGGGGAGACCTCATTAACCCATTTAATTTACCTTATGATAGCTGAACTTATTAAGAAATCTCCTGTGATGTAAGCAACCCGTTAAACAGCAATCTGTTTTTAGCGCTTTTGTTAAGATGAAAGATATTATATCACGTATACTACGTGAATTTTCCCCTGACCTAGATCCAACCAACATTTCCTCAGCCTTCAAAAGATATTAATTTCGCCATGTTTTTAAGTTTTCGTCCCACTGTACGCCGTTCGTCGATACAAGTGAACAAATCTGTAGATCACTTCGATGATGGACGGTGACGCAACAACTATGCCGTCTCAGGACTCTTACTTGTGAGCTTACCTGTAGTAGGATGGTTGATAAGTATTACTTTCCACAATCTAAATATTCACATGCATAGGTTATAACGAGTGAACGGGAAGTTCTCCGTCTTGCCTAGTGAGTCTTCCGCGAGTTCCCCTGTTTTCCGAGGGGCTCGGAATAACGAGGAAGTAGGATATGGCAAATAGTAGCAGTCTGCGCTCAGGATTGTGTTCGAGAAAGTAGGTCAATCAAATTCACTTGTCCCGGGACCCAGGTTTCCTTGCGCCGCCACTGACTAGCGGCGTCTTTCCTAATTCCAGTCTTCGATTGTTATCTGTACTTCTTCCATTTCCTTGTAACATAGATATATTCATTTTTGTCAACTCCTTTGAGGTATCCAAACTTGCTAATTTTCTCATTACTTGAAACTGAAGGCCGGACTACAGCAGCATTCTAGTGTTGATTAGAGAGTAGGGATGGCCAAACAAATCCAGATATCGGATATGCGGAACCGCGAATATCCGGACCCGGATCCGAGTTTCGAATATTCGGATATCTGGGGCATGGAAACATCATCATAGTCTTTCCTAATTCGTATGTATTCTGGGGGAAATTTTCGGCTACCAAACGAAAAGTCTTATTTAGGTTTCTTTTACTCTTCATTTTGGAGTGTTGTGAGGGAAGACAGAAAAAACAGAATCATAGAAAGGAAAAAGAATTTGCTGAGTTATACATGAATTGCAAGAGTAATGCCATTGAAACCAGTCATCTAATAGGTTGATACTAATACATATATTGGAGTGACAAAAGGAAAACAAATAATCGACAGCACCTGCTTGTCTCTTCAAACCCTACCCTCCCCCATCGCAAACCATGACCACCCTTTGCTCTCTGACGTGGTTATCAGTCACTATGCAATATACATTGCTCTGTTAGAAGGAATGAACAAAAACATGCCCTCCTCCCTTCTTTTTTAAGCATGCAGCGAGGTAAAAACATAAGAAACTCCAGATTACGTATTTACTTTTGAAAAAAAAAAAGCAAAAGCATATATTTTAGAAACAATAAAGGACGTTCAAAATGTTCCTATCAACTAACTTTGGACAAAACGCAATAGCAATCAAGTACACAACTATCTCTATAAAATATATTTTTCGAGTTTCAGATACATTGAATCAAATTGGTTTTATTTATTGTAAATTATTGTAAATTATTTATGTTCTGCCTACCTAATCCAGGCCTCTCTCTTTCTCTCTCTTCTCTCTCTCCCTTCTATCCCTTTCTCTCTCTCCGTCTCTCCCCCTCTTCCTCCGGAATGGAAGGAAGAAGCGAAAGAGAGAGACAAACAGCTCTCTTTCTCTCACTGAGATGCCGTAGCTGAGTAGTAAAGCGTTGGCGTTGGATTCGGGAGGTCGTGGGTTCGATCCCATCGGTCAACTATCCTTACTGAGTTTTTTCCAGGGTTTCTCTTTAGTCACACCTTCAACATGGACCCTGGGCGACACCCTCCCGAATCCTTTCCCCTCCCCTATCCTAGCCTGAGCCTTAGATGCCTAAAGGCCATCAATAAAAATCAAAAATTCTATTCCCTCTCTTTTCTTAATTTCTTTCTTTAGCTCAGGCCGCGATGAGGTACGCACAGAATGGGGAAGGTATTGGCCAAGGCCTTTCATAATTTACCATCCCGGCATCGCAGTTTTATATGCATCATAATAACGAAATCCGAAAACTGGGTCTTTGAATCTGCGACCGACATCGGACGAATCCATTGGACCGGATACCCAAAACCCCGAAAATCCGAGTTTCGGATATCCGGATCCTTTTAGATCCGGTTCTGGCCATCCCTACTCCACAGTTTTCGAATTACATCAAAATGTTGCTGAAATGCATATTGCTGCTGGCTTTTATCCCATCCTCAAAACTGCCGCTACGTTATTGACTTTGTTAATTGGCTCCACGTGAAGTCGGCGAAGCTACAGTAACTGTGTTTTCATTATCAGGAAAGACTCAACCAGTACCTGATTAGAGAAGACCGAAGTGGCTCAATGGTTAGAGTGCTCACCTCTGGCTCTTAAGTCTTTCGGTTCAAACCTTCCTCGTGCCATGTGGGCTTTGTGGTGAACAAACACCGTGTGCTTGAGTTTTCTCTGGATTCACTCGTTTCCTTCGACTTTCTTCATTTTACCAATCATTCCATCGTCATCCATTTGATCTGAACCTGAGTTGCCTAACGGCCTTAAAAAATAAATTCAAAGTACCTTACCACAGCACAATAATTTATCAAGATACCTGCTCTTTCTTGATTTCGAAATGAGTCTGTGCGTTAACATAAATTCTTTAATGTTTATTATCACCATAGTAGTCTCTAATATGAATAATCAACTTTTTCTTTCTCATGTCAATCTTGTTTTCTTTCTTTTTTATTTGAGACCGCCAACATTTCATTGCTTATCTCTCGAGTAAAAGTACACTATATTATTACACTGGCAAGGTTAAAATATTTACGTTTTTACCCCTTTGCTGCTGACCGGGTGGTTGTCAATTTTTCTGTATTAATTTCAATGTTTCCCTAACACAAGGTTCTGGTGAAAAAAGGAAATACAACCCTAAATATAGATCATTACGCCTAAAATTATACTATTTTTTGCATATTAACCGGAGTTTCAGGGTGTAAAGCCCAGACCAACTCCCTACTACTTCTATATCGCTCAATATAATTGTTTTTCGGTGTTTTGATATTGTTCGGTATTTCGGTATATTGATGTCGTTCGGAATTTTCGGTATTATCGGTATTTTGGGATATCAGCATTACGGTATTCTTCGGTATTTCGGTATATCGATAATTGTCGGTATCCAAAACATGCCGAAAGTGGTTATGAAAATCTCAATACCGAACACCCCTACTACTTGGTTTCCTTTGGTCACACGACACACATCTAAGCGGTAGTCCAATTCGGCAAAAACGCGTTCTAGCATAGCGGGAGTGATAGTTGTGAATGCATGTGTGATGCTCTCCTTGAGTTCAGTCACATTGGATGGTAGCACAAACACTAAGTCCTTCACATACCCGCAAAGGAAGAATTCACAAACCGTGAGATCGGGAGATCTAGGGGGCCATGTGAAAGTGCACCGTCACCAGGAGCACAACGCCCAATACAACGATGTGGTAATATTTGGTTTAGGTACTGACAAACCTCTATATGCCAATGAGGTGGTGCTTCGTTTAATTGCAGTATGAACTCACTGAAACCTTGTGTCACTTGTGGTAACAGCCAAAGCTGCAGCAAATCAAGGAATGATAAACCCGTTGCTTCTGAAAAAAAAAAAGAGACCATACACCTTTGATTTCGACACTGCGGCAAACACATTCACTTCTGGGGAGTGTGGTTCCAAACACATTTCATTCCTGGTGCTTCTGTTTCGAACTCCTTGGAATGCACGCTGCTGTAACGACTAACTGACGCTTTTGATATTCCAAGACAAAAAATGCGTTTCCCTGTCAAGACGACATTTTCCCAACTGCTGTCATCTATCGTTAGTCCTGAAAATTACATGTATGAGAAATTACACGTTAAAAGGAGCACTGCGCATAAAGGGCCGTTTTCTGCCCCTCAACCGATTTTAATGAAATTTTGCACGTAATAACTAGACCATATGAGAGTTCCAATAATTTAAATCCTATGTCCATACCACTTCCGGTTATCATGGAAAGCGCGTCCAAAAATGACCACTTCCGGATTCGAATTTTTATAGTGTTGTTCAAAATAGTATGATATCTCCAGAATGACTTAAACTATCAAGTCCAAATTTCGTTTGGAAAGTACTAATATAATGGGAATGTTACAGTGTAAACCAAAAGACTATATCTTTAACCGTTTTGGAGATACAAATTTTCTTATGTACACGTTCAATTTTACTTATAAAAAATGTACCTTTCCCAGGAAACTTTATGTTGTTTAACCATCAGCCCCCACTAGTTACCAAACGATACTTCGCTCAAATTATCTTCATGTAATGTGGAAGAACATATTCAAAAATCATTTTATAATTGATGGGGGCTGAAGCTTAGAAGAAACGTTTTATTCTCTAAAGTTGAGTACCTCACGTGGAAGTTTACCTTTCAAATTCAGCTAAATAAACCATCATATGTCTGAAAGTTCTTGCGATATTCAAGCTACATTTTGGGCGACAAGTACGGATATTATGAACATTATGACAATAAAAATGTATAGTTGATAACTTCAGCCGTGTTTGAAATAGGAAATATTTATTGCTTAATTTGCTGACTCTAGGAGCACGGACGCTAAAATATCAGAACACATACTTAAAAAAACATCGAAGAAATTGGAGCATGTCTTCAAAAGGAAAACAATTTCGTCGTCGACAAAAGCTTCCGGGATTCACTCCATCTTCTATCAGACTTACGAGAAAGGCTTTCGGGATTCACTCCATCTTCTATCAGACTTAGATTTCTAATATGAAATGCCCGAGTGCCTGAAGAAAAGACAAAAATAGCATACTACCTTGTAGGTAAATAAATCAACGATAGTAACAAGAATGTAAGAATGTTGTGGGTGGTGGAATCCGCTCACAGCAGAGTTAAGTAGTTAGAGAAAGGCTCTGGATCATGTAATATCCAACACACAAATAGGTAATATACATTACTTCCGTATCGTGTTCCATTTGCAACGTCTATCAGCCTGCGCTTGTGAGAGACACGTCTACAGATGAATACATCGAAAGTAAAATGCAGTTGCTTGTGGCGAAAAATAATGGTTTATAAGAAAATCTCAATAATGAACGGTGGAATAGACAGAAAACACAAAAGGTAGTTGTCACACAAAATGTAATTTGGATATCGTAAGAACTTTCAGACATATGATGGTTTATTTAGCTGAATTTGAAAGGTAAACTTCCACGTGAGGTACTCAACTTTAGAGAATAAAACGTTTCTTCTAAGCTTCAGCCCCCATCAATTATAAAATGATTTTTGAATATGTTCTTCCACATTACATGAAGATAATTTGAGCGAAGTATCGTTTGGTAACTAGTGGGGGCTGATGGTTAAACAACATAAAGTTTCCTGGGAAAGGTACATTTTTTATAAGTAAAATTGAACGTGTACATAAGAAAATTTGTATCTCCAAAACGGTTAAAGATATAGTCTTTTGGTTTACACTGTAACATTCCCATTATATTAGTACTTTCCAAACGAAATTTGGACTTGATAGTTTAAGTCATTCTGGAGATATCATACTATTTTGAACAACACTATAAAAATTCGAATCCGGAAGTGGTCATTTTTGGACGCGCTTTCCATGATAACCGGAAGTGGTATGGACATAGGATTTAAATTATTGGAACTCTCATATGGTCTAGTTATTACGTGCAAAATTTCATTAAAATCGGTTGAGGGGCAGAAAACGGCCCTTACGCGCAGTTCTCCTTTGGACAGTTTCTGATTCTTTTTCGGTATTTTGTTTTACTGTAAGTGTATTAGTCTTTTTTAATAAACTCACTTAAGCCGATGAATCATTTGTAATTACCCTGTACTATTACACAAATATTAAAAGTCAATAGTAATCCAAATAAAACTAAAACGAATTAACTGACTGAAATGAATACAAAATCGACACTCACTATAATTAACCAATCTGATTATCACGCACCTAGATTGATACAATGAGCGCACCTGAAATGCAAAATCGGCAACGAATGCCACCCACTCTACAGGAAAATTTTGCGTAGACAGTTCTGGACAGGAACGGGATATCTGGTCCGCCTTCGCTTTCCCTCCACGTTCCACACACCAGTCTATAAGTTTCTTTCCTGATTTAAATGTGGAATGTCTGTGACGTCATCTTTATGCCAAGGGTTTCTACCTGAAAATGAAACAATATATTGTGACATGCAAATATTAAAAAATATGTATAAAATTGTATAGATGCATTATTAATTAAGTAGTAGTTCCAAGAGCATACATATAAAATAATAGTTTGCTGTACGTACAAACAATTTAATTTGAATTTGTATTCAAAAGTACTTTAAGTACCCAAACGTAATAAATTACAAAGAATCGCAAGGGTAGACTAATATAGGAATATATTAAGATTATAACGTCATTGGTTTTCAAATTTATCATGTAAACTTCCAAAAGTATGTCTAACTTTATATCAGGAAAAATATAGTTAATGAAAATTAAGTTGTCAATCATCTCAGTTAAAATACTCAACTCACTTGAAGAAACATCTATTTAGCTATGAGTTGCTACTAGATGTGGCAAACAAAATTTCCAAATAAAAAGTAAGGAAATAAGTTAGAAACACAAAAATAGGAAAAAAAATATTTTTTCTTTAAAAAGAAAAATGAATCAGCTGTAGATATGAGAATATGAGAAAAAGGAAACGGTAAAGGGTAAGAAGAGAGTTGTAAGTACTCGTATTTACAGTTATAGGCAGGTATCCTGAAAAAACATCGACTAATTTCTGTTAAGTTATTGGAAGATCTCAGTTTTCAGTTCCAGTCTGATTTGCGCACATCCGCAGAAAGAGAAAATGATATCTTATCGTAACCATACGAGTACATGCACAATACTAATCAAATGTTTACTGGCTCGATCTTGATCACTTATTTTCACACAAATGAGAAATGTTCTCAATGAATGGGTATTCCGATCCCTAATTGACAAATAGAAAGGTGTCTAAGTCGCGAAAGTAACTTATTTTATGTCCTCGCGGTTCAGAAAACGCATTTCTGACATCCGTACTGACAGGCTCGTAGCCAGGATTTTGTTAAGGGGGGGGGGCACAGATAAACTCTCTCTCTCTCTGTTTCATATATATATGACCCTTCTCAACCGAGTAGTTAACAGCCTTTTTTGCCCTTGGTACGCATGGTTCCGGTTTGATTCTCGTTAGAGAATCAAGATATTCGGTGCTGAGGCAATTTAAGAGTTACGAATTAACGAATTCCAGTCCAGTAATGATAGAAAATAACGACTGAGTAACTACTGTTATTTTAATAATAATAATAATCTATATTTGATTTTACGTTCAGTAAGAACACGTTTTTATTCATACAAAACATATTCTCCGAAGGAAATGTTCTTACAGCCTGCTGCATGATTCTTCGGGTTTTAAACCCTGTTGTGATGAAATAAGAGCCGGCCGGGTGGCCGAGCGGTCTGCGGCTGTAGGCCATGGGCTCGAAGGTCCCGGGTTCGAGTCCCAAGGGGCATGGGTATGGATTTTAACAGCTAAAGGCGAATCATGACGGGCCGAAGCCCAAAGTTACTAGACTGGCCCATATAAAAATAAAGTTTACCAAAGTTTATAAACTAAGAATAATATTTAATATTTGTACATACCTGACCAATATTTTTACATTATAAATTCTTGTTTCTATTTTTATATCAGTGAAAGTCAAAGATCTTCACGAGCTGATTAAAATCTTGACTGACGTGGACTAACTTTTGTGAACTCATTGAATAATCACCTACATATGGGAGCAAAGATGCAATCCCATCCTTAACAACTAACTGGTACAAGTCAACAATCGTAATCGCAGTAATATGATAACCTTTATTTGTAATTTGCTCTTTAACTTTGATTCTGTGACCACTTTCACAGCGTAATTTTCAGCCGACATTTGTCTCTGGCATGCAGACTGAAAACATATTGTTACGATATTCTAGGTTGTTTTCAGTGTCACTGTTCACTGACAAGTGTGTCAGTCCATTTAATCTGTCCTCTGTCTTAGACAAGCGAAGATATAATTTAATTATCCTCAAACTAGAGAAGCAACGTTCAAGCGGACACGTTGTTATAGGTAGAGTCACGAGAATCTTCAACAGTTTGTAAATATTCGGGTACAGTTCTTCTGAGCAATGAATCAAGCCATCAACACATGTACGAGGACACTCACTCACAGGCTCATTTCCACTTATTTTGCCACAACTCGAATTCTGCTTTGACCATATTTACACCTGCCACATCATCATTATAGGGCTTTTCGCCACATAGGGAGTAAATTTTCGATTGGGGGAGCAAAGTGAAAATGGCTTTCTTATTTACATATATAATATATAAGATTGCCTTGCTCGCAAATGGTTAGTGGACAAAGACTCCTCGCCTTGTTCCAACATCCCAGCACACAATATAGCTGTGAAGAAGGAACCTACTACTAGAATTGAATACCAGCCATTACTATGACTTCCATTTCGGGACAAAAGACAACAAAATAGGACAAATTCGCACTGCCTACAGCTCACTGTAAAGAAAATATTTAATTATTTTTTAAATTGATAAATAAAGAGGGTAGAGAGTGATAGTTAAGTATACTTTATTAATAATCAACAACAGTATACGTAAAAATTCTGTACATGTTAATGTATGATTGTTTCGAAAAACTAATAGATCGATCGAAAAGATGCAATGTGCCCGGCAAATAAAAAAATAGCCCGAGTCGTAAGGGGGGCACGTGCCCGGCTGCCCTCCCCTTGGCTACGCCACTGCGTACTAATCTGTACTAATTTGATCTGTTGTTTCGTTGTGATTTGGTAGCGTGATCCAGGTGGAAAGACACTGAATTTCTAGCTGGACGACCTGTATTCAGATATTGCTTATATTTTTCTTTTACTCCCAGAATCCCCGAAATACTCCGTATTTGGTTTATATTAGTAAAGTTACTGAAAATTTTCAGGTTGATAGTTTGTATAACATTTTCCATAAAGATTTCGAAACGTTTTGCACGGTGTTAAAGGAGTATTTCTTCCCAAGTTACACTGATGAAAAACAACCGATGTAGCCACTATATCACACTGTAAAACATAATACCTGTTAGTTTCCAAATACCTGGTTGGTTATATTCAATTAACTCCCTTACAATCTCAATTATAAAAGAAAAATTCGAACATTAAAAAAAAAGAAACAATTTTAATTACAATGCGGATCGTTGATTGAAACAGCGTTTTCCAGGGTTTCAATCATTTTGAAAGTACATTTTTAGGGGGAATTTTGTCCTTCCACTACTTTGAAGTGGGAATTTTGTCCTATGAGTTTTTTGTCGGGGGATTTTGTCCTGAATCCACTGTCAAGGGGGATTATGTCCCGTAAGATTTTTCTTACAGGGGGGATTTTGTCCTATGCGTGCTCTAGGAGGGATTATGTACGTGGGGATTTTGTCCAGGGGGCGATTTTGTCTTAGATTCGTATACACCACATGATTTTCTATGGCAATCTAAGCATTACGCTTATACCTGAAATGTAACGTTTACTTTAAATGCATTTTGTTGTTAATGGTTAAGATATGTTAAAAGACTTCAGTAAAAAAAAAAACTTCTGAGGAAATAAAATTTCTTCACATATTTGTTAATTCGCAGACCTGCTCTTCGTGACTTTTCCTAAGCCTTCTTTAGGTCCACCTTTTAAAGATGACTTTCGTAAGATGACTCTCCTTTCAAAGAAGGGTATTCGACCAGGGCCTAGTATGTATGTACAATCACTGTATTTGTCTGATGTGACAGAGGAAACCTCTGGAAAAACCTAAGTCAGGATTTGCTGTCGCTGGGATCCTTCCCAAGACCTTCCGATTGTTAAGCCAACGCTCTACTGGCTCAGCCATGCGTGGAGTTGTTGAAACCGGTGTCTTACATTTAGTTCTATGGAGCGTTCTTAATAGTCGAATGAATGTATTAATATGAATCAGGATTTTTCACGATTATAACACCAGATCAAAGTCCTCACTACATTTACAAACAACAGAAACAAGCACACAAGGTAAAATACAAGTTAAATATCTTGTCTAAAGAACTTATGAAGTTCCCCTATTAATTTGACAAGCATGGAATATTAATATATACTTTCAAAATGTTGGTTAAACAATTACGAGGATACACATCTCACGTCTTAGCACTATAAACAGTTCATATTTCTGATAACCTAGCTAATATTTTATTTATAGATACTGAATAGGTATAAAATGCGATCTTAGTAATAATTACAGTTTAAAAATGCTTTTCTTGTTAATGTTATGTGT